>CM057099.1:29487614-29667614 GCA_029959045.1 Taenioides sp. WSHXM2023
ACAACAACAAAAAAATCAAACATTGAAAAAAAAAAAAAAAAAAAATTGTTGAAAAGTGAATTTATTATTAAAAAAAAAAAAAATCTTAACCAAAATTGCCAAAAATTCGGGGGACAACAAAAATATATGATTGTAAAAATACTATATATCTTTGTATAAAATAAAATTAATTGAATGTAGTTAACACAGAAAGTTTAAATGCTTTACCCTGCATCTTTCTATAAAATCTTAACTAAAATTTAAATTAAAAAAAAAAAATCTAAATTCTTATTCCAAATTCTGCTAAATGAAGCATTGTCAAAACTACTCAAACCAATATTTATAATTTGAATTGAAGGCGTTTTTGCTCATCAGGTGTTCTTGTGCAGTGTTCCATCAGGTCTCTGTACATAGGAGTCGCCAAATCGTACTGACAATCCTTTTATAGTTTGCTTTTGAATATTATGGGATGCATGGAGTGAACTACAGGACATTTAAAGGGAAGGGTGATATAAAGGAGCAGCCATAATATTATAACCACCTGCAGTACTAGTACTAGGTCTAAACCAGGTCTAAAACTGGACTAAACTAGGGAAATGAAACAGTGATTTAATCAGGACTAATAAGGACTAAACCAGGTTTGAACCCAGGCTAAATCAGGATTAATCAGGACTAAACGTGGACTACACCAGGACTATACCATGGCTATACCAGTAAATCAGGACTAAACATGGACTAAACCAAAAACTAACCAAGACTAAACCAGGACTAAACCAAGACTAAATCAAGTCTAAACCAGGACTAAAACCAAGACTAAAAGAAAGAAAACCATTTAAGGATCAAATGTCTTTAATATTGCGCTGTTTTTGAGGTGGTCATAATGTTGTGGCTGGTCTGTACAGTGTTTCTATGGCAACAATACTCACTTTTCTTTGTAAATATTTCTGTAAAGTGTCTGTGTGTTTGTGAGTGGACACTGTAAGAACCACAATCAAACCAGTTCAAATCGCTTGAGTTAAGTAAAACAGAGAAAAACATGTTGTTACTGTGAGTGGGCTTGCATCTCCACAGGCCTGAATCTTATTTGGCCTGGAGGAGGACCTCTTCCTGCTTGTTTCCATGGAAATGTTGATGGGATTGTGAAGTGGTGATGTCACTTCTGGGTCCAACCACAAACTTCACTGATTTCGAATTTTGTTTTTGTTCCTTATTCATCAAACAAGAGACGGTTTCCTTTTAAAAGTGTTGAGCCACAAACTGTATCAAATATGTGAATAATGTAGTCCTAATCATCATAACAGGATTACCAGTGTGTATCTTTCACTAACCGCCTACCTCCACCTCCCTCACTCTTTCTGTCACACCATAGATCCATGCTTATAACCTTGTTAGCTCCAATCAACTGTAATCTCTTTTGAACGAGAGGAAATAGTTTTGATTGATTTGGATGTTTTCAATGAGTTGATGGACCCAGAAGTGACATCAGAGTGAACCCGTGTGTCAAGCACCGCCCTCTGCTTCTCAAAGTACATTTCCCAGTCATTTTCCTTAGAGTTTCTGATACACATTAGTATGAAAAGTTTGGAAGCTCAGAGTTAATCAGCTCTGTGGTAATTATTGACCACAAGACGTATCATTGTATGTTTTGTTTATTAAAACATTTGACATTTTAAATGTGCTTTTTGGACTTAAAACAGCAGCGTTATGGATATGAGTTAGGATGTAGCTGCTTAACATCCGCAATGTCTTTGAACTCTAAATATTTGAATTTTTCCAGAAGTCTCTGGGAAAAATGAATGGAAAATGTGCTTCCAGAATCAGAGCAGACTTTGAAGTGAGCAGGACTGTGGGGCCATACTCTTTCACAGTATTATACCAAACATATCTCCATGGAGAATCGTCCAAATTATGCTTTTAACCTTCTGTTTCCATGGAATCAGCTGGAGACGTGCCAGCTCCCAGAAGGTTCCACACTGTAGCTTTAAGATGATGATGTTTCCTGGTAGTGTGAAAGTGCATGTCTGTGTCCTGTTCTTTTGTTTTGTGCTAAGAGCTGTTGACAGACTGTGTTTATGGGGCTGTGTTTGAGTCCTGTGGGACTTTTAGTTTTGATGAACATGTGTGGACAGATCCGTCAGTGTGGCATTAAATACATGTGTAGAAGGGCACAATATGTAGTCCTGATTTAGTCCTGGTTTAGGTCTGGTTCAAAACTGGTTCAGTGTAGTATTTTAGTCCTAGGTCAGTCCTGTTTTTGTATTGGTTTAGTTCTGGTTTATTCCTGGTTTAGTCCTGGTTCAGACAAGTCCTTGTTTAGTCCTGGTTTAATCCTGGTTTAGTCCTGGTTCAGACCAGTCCTTGTTTAGTCCTGGTTTAGTCCATGTTGTTTTTTTTTTTGTTTTTTTTTTCTTCATAGCCTGTCGTGTGGACCTTTTTATCATTAAACCATTACAATCACAAATGCAAATGAAAACAGGAAGCTGCAAAACACTCATGAAAATGGAGCGGTTTTAAAATTCATCTCAGGTCAAATCATCATTATTTATTATTTAAACTACAAAAAAGAAATTCTTGCATTTAAAGTACAAACAAAATCTTGTTTGTCTTTAGATCATTTCAAACGGAAAAAAAATAAACTGGCAGATAATTTTCACAAGGGAAATCTTCTCAAATCAAGATTTTAGATCTTAAAAAGAAAAAACTCAAAAAAAAAAAAAAATTAAATTTATAATTTCTGTTTTTAGTCCTGCATAGTTTAGTCCCGGTTCTGGCCTAGTTGAAACCTGGTTTAGTCCTGGTTTAGTTCTGATGTAGACCTGCTTTAGTCGTGGTTGACATCTTAATCCTGGTTTCTTGGATCAGTCCTGGTCTTGATCTTGTTTAGTACTATTCCTGTTTTAGTTCTGTTTGACTCCTGGTTTACTTTAGTCCTTGTTTAGTCCTGGTTCAGTCTGGGTGTAATCTGGTTGAGGCTTGGTTTAGATCTGGTTCAGTTCTGGTTCAGTCCTGGTTTAGTCCTGGTTTTAGCCCTGGTTCAGTCCTGGTTCAGTCCCTGTTCAGTCTTGGCTTAGTCCTGGTTTTAGTCCTGGTTTAGTTGTGGTTCAGTCCTGGTTCAGTCCTCTTCCATCAGCCCATGATATAAGTTTAGTCCTGGGTTAAATGCTTTGTCTTTGAAATGTTCCATGTGTATTTTAAAGCGTGTTACTTCTGTATTTACATGTGAATATTCAAATCCCTGTGTGATTTGACCCTGATTCTGAAGTCTTGAGTCTGATTGTACGTGTTCTAAAGTGTCCTCTGTATATTCTGTATATTTCTATGTCACAGAGAATTCTATATTTATCTGAAAGAATAAAAAAGCACAACAAGCACGGCTCTGTGGTTTATTTCACTTGAATACGTTTTGGTTTAGACTTTGTTTAGTCCTGGTTTAGATATGGTTTAGTGCAGGTGTAGTCCTGGTTCAGTCTTGGTTCAGTTCTAGTTTAGTCCTGGTTTAGTTCTAGTTTAGTCCTGGTTTAGTTCTAGTTTAGTCCTGGTTCAGTCCTGGTTAAGTAGTGGTTGAGTCCTGGACATAGTCCTGATTAAGTCCTAGTTTTGTGCTGGTTTAGTTCTGATTCAGCCCTGGGTATGTCCTGGTTCAGACCTGGTTCATTCCTGATTTAGTCCTGGTTTAGTACTTACTCAGTTAGTCCTGGCTAAGTCCTAGTTCAGTTCTAGTTTAGTCCTGTTCTCTCCTGGTTTAGTTCTAGTTTAGTCCTGGTTCAGTCCTGGTTTAGTACTGATTCACTTAGTCCTGGTTAAGTCCCAGTTTAGTTCTAATTTAGTCCTGGTTGAGACCTGGTTCAGACCTGGTTTAGTCCTGGTTTAGTAGTGGTTCAGACCTGGTTCAGACCTGATTTAGTCCTGGTTGAGACCTGGTTCAGACCTGGTTTAGTCCTGGTTCAGACCTGGTTCAGTCTGGTTCTTGCTGTAGAACATTTTTATACATTTCTTTAGTGTAAAACGCTGTTGCCTGGAAACTGGACTGTGACTCTTTAAAGTCAGGATCAAACAAGCCAGGTTCAAATCTCCATATTCTCACTCGGAGATTCAAACCAGGGAAATCAATTACCACCGAGTACAAAACAAAACACAGTACAAATACTAACATTTCAATGATCCAAAGAACTGCATTATCTATCTCCATGGAGACAACCAAATGATGCCACCAGGCCAAGTCACAGGTCAGATCTGTGAAAAGGCGAACACTCTCACGAATGCATGTTTTTAAGATATGATATACTGTATATTTTTATTGTAACCATAGTCTATGTTCTTTCCTTCTCCATGAGACCAAAACTGGTTTTAGCCTAAAACTCCACGTTTGAGCTGCTCTGGGTGAAAAACAGTGAAACCAGCTTTTATCATCATGAACATTTGCACGACACTTAACATTTACAAAGTAGGTTCAGCTGCTGAACATGTGGGCCACTGACTGGCTCATATCTCACTGGTTCAGTCCTGGTTCAGTCCTGGGTTAGTCCTGGTTTAGTCCTGCTTTAGTCCTGGTTTAGTCCTGTTTTAGTATTTAATCCTGCTTTAATACTGGTTTAGTCCTGGTTCAGTCCTTGTTAAGTCCTGGTTTAGTCTTTAGTTGTGGTTTAGTCCTGGTTCAGTCTTTTTTCAGTCCTGATTTAGTCTTTAGTCCTAGTTTAGTCCTGCTTCGGTCCTTATTCAGTCCTGGTTTAGTCTTTAGTCTTGGTTTAGTCCTGCTTTAGTCCTGGTTCAGTCCTTTTTCAGTCCAGATTTAGTCTTTAGTCCTGCTTTGTCCTGCTTATGTCGCCATAAGAACAGTTTCTTCCCCTCTGCCGTTGGACTCATAAACACTTTATGAACACTTTATAACACCTGTACTAAGGACACTTTATAACACCAGTCACTTTAAATAAGTCATGCCACATCACTTTTTTTGCAAGCTCTTACTTTATTTTTAAATAGTGATACTTTATTATTATTATTATTATTATTATTATTATTATTATTATTATTATTATTATTATTATTATTATTATTCAGTGTTCTATGTTGCACCTCATCACCAAAGCAAGTTGCTAGTCTGTGAATTGTGTTCACTGACAATGGCAATAAAAGCTTTTCTGATTCTGATTCTGATTCTTTAGTACTGGTTTAGTCCTGGGTCAGTCCTTATTCAGTCCTGGTTTAGTCTTTAGTCCTGCTTTAGTCCTGGTTTAGTCTTGTTTTAGTACTGGTTTAGTATTTAGTCCTGCTTTATTACTGGTTTAATCCTGCTTCAGTCCTTGTTCAGTCCTGGTTTAGTCTTTAGTCCTGTTTTAGACTTACTTGTCCAGCCAGAACCACACAGTCTGGAGCATAGACTATATAAAGAAATAGACTCCAAAGTCCAGTCAAATGAAGCTCATCAAGGCTACAGTTACAGCAGTGAATTTGGAACCGAATTCCATATTAGGAATAGGAATTTATTAAAGGATGAAATAGCAAAATAAAAACCCCAGAATAATGCAGAGCGGGTCAATACAAACATTTAAGTCCAAAATGACGAGGCTCACAGCAGCAGGTACAGAGAGAGGAGTGACAGTTTTTCAGTCTAAAGTCAATTGGAGCCAGAAAGCCTCACACTGCCTCTCTCTGCCGCAGAGAGATGGTTACCTCGTTTACCCCCACTCTCTCTTTCCCTCTCGCCCTCTCTCTCTCTCTGTCTTTCCCTCCCTCTCTCTCTCTGTCTTTCCCTCCTTCTTTCTCTCTGTCTTTCCCTCCTTCTCTCTCTCTGTTCTGGTCGGCACATTCTCATTAGACTTGTGATGGTCCCCTCCTTCACCTTCCCTCCCTCTCTCTCCTTTTCTCCTCCTCTCCTCTCTTCTGGTCAGTAGATTCTCTGTAGATTTCTGCTGGTCACCGGAGCGTAACAGGCACCTCTGGGTCATTATAAATTCCTGCGGTGATGTGGTGCAGTTAAGGCATCTCGCTGCGTTCACTGGTAATTGGACAAAAGCAGAACATGTCAGCAGGAGCCTGAAGTACAGACTGGTCCCTGAACGCACCCGGAGACAACACTAAACACAACAGGCGGGACACACACAGGGATCATATGGTTTTCATGTATTTGGTATTATTCCCACTTATTATAAAGTGCATATGACAGATGGGGGATAAGGTTGTGAAAAATATCAAAAATCAGATACTTATCGATACTAAAACTACAGTAGATACTTATCTGAGCAGGTAACGGTACTAAAAAAGTCCAATTGATAGTAGTTTTACATCAGTTAAGTGGCAGTTTAGGGAAGTTCAATACAGTTGAAAATGACAGGAATAGCATTCTAAGGCCGTGTCTCATTTCTCTTTCCTCGCTTCCTTCTCCATGATTCCTCTCCTTGATCCTCAATTTTTCAGCGGTCAATCAAATGCATCGTACAAACGGTGTCCCAAGGAAAACCACGGAATGAAGGAGTAAACCTGAGGGAGGCTTCAGGAGCAGACTTCAGAGAAAAGAATCAAACTTTCTTGGTCTCAATGAGGAGTTTAGATCCTCTGTCCTCGCTGTGTCTCCTCTTCATCACCCATTTCCTGCAGAATCGAGGAGAGGAATCAAGGAGAAGGAAGCGAGAAAAGAGAAATTAGACACGGCCTAAAGTTCTAAAACAGAATCCCTCTGCCTACATCATCAACACTGAAACTCCATCCAAAATGCAGAGACAATGTACACATACGGAAGTCAATTATCTGACTGTTTAAACACTGATAACTAAATAAAGTGTTGTCATTTATTTTCATTCATTCATTTTTAAATCATCTGTTTGCCGATGTTAATGAAATGTTCCACAGTATGGAATTAAACAAATCAATCTAGCATTTATTTATCGATTTATTGCTTAAAAAGGTTTAAAAACAAAAACAAACATGCATTCTTACTGTGAGTGGGGTCGCCTCGCCACAGGTTTGAGCTGTAACTTGGTCTGGTCACCTGCTTGACTTAATATTTCTTAATACTGCAGAACATTCTGAGCAAAGCAATAACATCCCAGTGGAGTCACTGTTATGAAAGACAACTGGAGGACCCAAATATGCAGTCAAAAAGGATTTATTTAACAAAGAAAGTCTTGGAGGGAAGGGGGTTCCAGGGGAGCTGGACGGGTGGTTTGGACTGACCAAAGGGTGACAAAACTGGAAATGAATGGAAACAGCCGAAACATGTCAACAAGGTAAATACACTTTACTGTATTGTAAACGAGAGCACATTACTCCAGTATTAAAAAATCTTCATTGGCTTCCGGTTGAGTATAGAGTAAAATTTAAAATTCTTCTTCTAACCTATAAAGCTGTAAATGACATGGCCCCTTCCTACATTAAAGATGAAATTGTACCTTATCATCCTAACCGTTCACTCCGCTCTCAAAATGCTGCACTATTGGTGGTTCCTAGAGTCGCTAAAAGTACTTTAGGAGGTAGAGCTTTTAGGTACCAAGCACCCTTGTTGTGGAATCAGCTCCCTGCTCATGTCAAAGAAGCTGACACAGTCTCTACATTTAAGATTAGGCTCAAAACGTTCCTCTTTGAATTAGCTTATGGTCAGGTCAGTTAGGAACAGAAACTAAACCCATAGGCCTAGTTAAGCTGCTCTAGGAGATATATTACTGGGGAAAGTATGGCAACTTGAGCACTGTCCTCTGGTTTCTCCTACTTTTTCTCCTCCTACTGTTAAAAATATTCAATTACTAGTTCATTCGTAGTCTGTTCTTTGCTATTCACATGTTGTCCCTGTCCCACTCCCCTTTTGGGGAGTGTAACTGTTTCAGATGCTGCTGTTCCAGTTTGGACCGCTGCTGCCCCCTAGTGTCGAGTACCTGGACCCCTCCTCTCCTTCCCTGTCCTGGATTAACTGTCCTCGTCCTGCTAGATTAGTAGTTTCATCTGTCTGTCCGTCCATAGGAGTGGATCTCTCCTTCACTGTGGTTGTCCTCGAGGTTTCTCCGTTTTCCCATTGGGTTTTTTGGAGTTTTTCCTTGCCGAGAAGGAGGGTCTAAGGACAGGAGATGCTGGGACAATCATCCATTTGCCTGCTTGTTGTTGGACATTCTGTATTTTTGATTTATGAATGTTTCTTCTGCCTTATTAATCAACAATTTTGTGAAGTCCGCCGAGATAACTCTTGTGATTTTGGGCTATACAAAAATAAATACATTGAAAATTGAATTGAATTTATTGTCTTTAAAAAAGAACCCAAGAAGTTAAAGCAGGCAATTTATATTTGCAGGATGAGGATCAGCAGGTGAGTAGGATTAGAATCTGCCCAGGAAACACCAAACAAGGTAATAACAGAGAGGGGTAGAGGGAGCAGGAGAGGAGGGGTAGGAGCAGCAGGAGGAAACCCCATCACAGTCACTGTATGTCAGGACCCCCTCGCATCACACAGCCAGAAAAGTTCCACATTGCACCTTTAAGATGGTCATTCTTAAAGTGGAACTGAACCCCTTTAATCCTCCAGACCCTCACTTATTCCTCACTTCTTTAAAGCATCCTGAGCATTCTAATTGTTCACCATGATGAGTTTATAAGTACTTTTCACAATTCTCAGAGACCAGAGCCGAGTTTGACAAGTAGGTAAAGAGCTGCTTATACAATATATACACCAGTGTACGCAGACAGAGTGGGATTAGACAGATAGAGCGATAGACAGATAGAAGAAGAAGTGCATTTGTGATGTCACACACTGATGTTGGACAAGAAGGCCTGGCTCTCAGTCTCTGCTCTAATTCATCCCAAATGTGTTGGGATTGAGGTCAGGACCAGTGCAGGCCAGTCAAGTTCATCCACACCAAACTCTCTCATCCATGTGTTTATGGACGTTGCTTTGTGCACTGGTGCACAGTCATGTTGAAGAGGAAGGGGCCATCTCCAAACTGTTCCCACAAAGTTGGGAGCATGGAATTGTCCAAAATCTCTTGGTATGCTGAAGCATTCAGAGTTCCTTTCACTGGAACTAAGGGGCCAAGCCCAACTCCTGAAAAACAACCCCACACCATAATCCCCCCTCCACCAAACTTTACACTTGGCACAATGCAGTCAGACAAGTACCATTCTCCTGGCAAGTACCAAACACAGACTTGTCCATCAGATTGCCAGATGGAGAAGCACAATTTGTCACTCCAGAGAACGCGTCTCCACTGCTCTAGAGTCCAGTGGCGGCGCTTTACACCACTGCATCTGACACTTTGCATTGCACTTGGTGATGTATGACTTGGATGCAGCTGCTCGGCCGTGGAAACCCATTCCATGAAGCTCTACGCACTGTTCTTGAGCTAATCTGAAGGCCACATGAAGTTTGGAGGTCTGTAGCGATTGACTTTGCAGAAAGTTGGTGACCTCTGCACACTATGCACCTCAGCATCCGCTGACCCCACTGTGGCCATGGAAGTGATTGGAACACTTGATTTTGATTATTTGGATGGGAGAGTGAATACTTTTGGCAATATAGTATAGTATAGTATAGTATAGATTATTTTTCTACTAAACTGTGTGTATGGTGTTTTAATAACATTATCTACTGTTACTAGTCTTTTTAACTAGGTCATTCTGCAGCTTTCTGGTCATAAATGTATAACTCTAGGTGTGTGCTGTCTCCAGTGACCTTTGTCATTTCAAGTACTATGTGCCATCACACAGGACTGCCCTGCTTACAGACAGGTGTTTCTGATAAAACACCTGGCTGCAGGGGCGGAGTTTGAAGTGTGGATACCTGTTAGACCAATCACAGTGTTTCTTATACCTCCAGACCCCGCCCCACCTCCTCCCCCCTTACTTTCCCCTTTAGTCCTCCAGACCCCGCCCCTCCTCCCCTCATTTTCCCCTTTAGTCCTCCAGACCCCACCCCTCACTCTCCCTTTAGTCCTCCAGACCCCGCCCCTCACTCTCCCCTTTAGTCCTCCAGATCCGGCCTCCTCACTCTCCCCTTTAGTCCTCCAGACCCCGCCCCTCACTCCCCCTCACTCTCCCCTTTAGTCCTCCATACCCAGTTTAGCAGCTCTGTTTGAACAGCGGTTGTGGTTGGAGTTTAGGTGTGTAGTCCCACTTTAAGTAAACCATCTTTAGCCCTTAAAGTCAGACGGTGATGTGAGATTCTTGCAGAGTGAATATGGACGTCACCTTCCATAGGCCCTGTTTAATGTATGAGCTGCTCTGCTGTTTCACATCGACTCATAAATAATGAGATTTTCCATTAGCACAAGCTTTAGATCTGTATCAAACATGTATGCAGTCCCGCTTCAGCTCATGTACACTATATGGGACAGGAAACACTTAGGATTATGAATTATACTTTGATTTAGAAAAGAATGCTGGGAAAGTTAGTATGGAGAGGGTTTGGTATTGGTGGATTTCAGATTGTAGAATGTGATGACGTCGTGCTCCCACATGGGGGTGAGAGAAATGTGAACTTAACCATCATTTAAAATCAGGACTAAACCAGAACGTACACCAAAAAAGGACTACTCTAGCACTAAATCATAGTTAAACCGTAACTAACCCTGGACTAAAGTGTTCCAAAGTTCTTCCTCACTTACCAGATGCATTCTGAGCATTCTAATCCTTCACCATGATGAGTTTAGAAGCATTTTTCTCAGGGTTTTGGTGTGATGGTAAATATTGCAACAACCAGTATGCTAACCACACACGTCCTGAGTATTGGACAATAAAACACTCTCTAATTAGTTGCAGACAGTACACAACAGACTGGTCATATTTTTATACCTTCAAGTCGCTCAAAGTGTTTTACAACAAAGAACTACTCACCCATTCACAAACACACACACTCATACACCAGTGTACGCACACAATGGGGGCGAGGGGGGTTAAGGGTCTTGCCCAAGGACACAACGACAGCATTCATCTATAGGAGCTGGAATCACCGTGGACCCGACCGTTCTACCAATGACGTTTATGCCGAGAGAGGGATTTAAGACACATTAGGCCAAATACATGAAACTTTTAATAGTGAGACTTTTTTATTTGTTTTTATTGACACAAAATCAGAACTTTGGATCAGTCACTATGAGATTCTAGAATGTGATGATGTCAGACTCTCAATAATGCTATAGTCACAATGCTATAGTTTTGGAGTCGTGCGGGCCCGTTGAACGTCGTACACAGAATCGCACTGTTAAATACGCATCTTAAGGGGGCCGTAGGTGTGTCTTGCAGTTCCTTTGAGGCTCGCAGGGCTACCTCACGTGGCGTCGTTGAAAATCGAACTAGCGATTGCCGTGCGTGTCTTAAGTGTATTGTGAGGTATTCCTAAAGGTAACATAAGTTGCACACACTTATGACGTACGGATGAGGCTTTCGTACGGTGCCCTTATGCCACACTCAAGGTAGGATGCGAGTACAGGCCCCTTACTCACCCCGTGCAAATGCCGCATGCGCAGACGTCAATATTAGCCTCCCACACCTTATATATAGGGGTTTGCCTCATAGAAATCGACTAGCTTCTGTTTGATCTCCACCGGGAAACTGTAAGACGCCACTACCGTGCGTTTCCCCGTGTTGGTGGCGGCACTCTCCCCACTGTCGCTATCTCTGCTTTCCCCTCTGAGGGACTCTAACTCGGCTGGAGCTGTAGGTGTCGGTGGGACAGCCTTGTCAGTCTGCTCCTTCCTGCCAGTCTCTTCCCTTTTCCCTTTCCCTTGGGTGGCATGATTGTGTACAATTGTGTTTTTTTTCTGTGTAGAATTCTTGCCACAAATGTGAGGGGGACGTTCAAATCACAGCCTTTTATATAAACGAGGGTCCTCCCTTTAGCATGCAAGGGGTGTGTACGGGATATGTAAGTGTCCGTAGGATGCCCGCACAAAATAGCCTCGTATTTCTAACACTCAGACTACACGCAAGGGGCACACAAGGAGCACACAAGGGGCACGCAAGGGACCCGCATTTATCACTTGAAGAGCACGTACGTGTCCCTTGTACAGTCCGCCGGATTTGGTGTGCCAAAAACTGGAAAAATCCATATGACACACCATCGGGTCACCTACTTCACCCGTACTGAACCCTTGCATATTGTACAAGTGTTCGCTACGATCTAGTGCTCGCAGCATGCCCATAGAAAAAAATGTGCATGCACATTTTCGTTGTACGGGCTCAACGATGGTCTACGGGCTTGCTATTTCGTGCAGGCCACTTGTGTGCCCCGTGCGGGTTGAGCCATTTTTCGCCCGTACACCGCCCGTAGCTAGTCGAACAGGCAGCTGTGACTAAGCTTTAACTCAACTCTCAGACTCTTTTAATCACCATGAAATCTCCAAAAGGTAAATTCATAAATACCTTCTTGTTACAATAAATACAGTAAAATGTATTTACCTTGTTGACATGTTTCAGCTTGCAGCTAAAAGAGCCCAAGAAGCTAAAGTACATAAGAAGACAAAATTAACATCTTTTGTTTAAATTCACAAACGTTGAAGGTGATCTTTTCTATTCGTGACTAGAGCCGAGACGTCACTGTATCTCAACACAGATCTGCATCTGAACAAGTTTCATTTGAGCTGCTCCGTCTGTGTTAAATACGACCGGACTGTAGAATGTTCCAGTGTCATCTGAAACTTAATGGAAACTTAGAGAAAAGGCCTGAAGCATCATTAAAGCAGAAGTGAACCAGGACTGGAGCACTGGACTAGATCTGAACCAGGATCCAGGATGAAACGTGGGAGAACATGCAAACTCAGTTACAAAATAACATTCAAGATTGATATTCATGTATTCATGTATTTTAATTTATTAACTGGAACATGTCACATATTTAGATCACCGTGTTATTCACTGAAAACAACATATTCACGTTTTATGAGTTTCACTTTAGTTTTTGATGATCTGAGTTTCCCCTCACTTTGCTCTCCATGCAAAGTCACTCCCCCTTCAGAGCACTATCATAACACAATCAGCGTGCATCCCACTAATGACCACTAATGGTGTGTACAGTTCTGTATCCCTTTTTTGTATATTTTTGTAGAATTGTCATGTGGGAGAGTGGGTGATGTCGGCTTGTGGGCGGAGCCTTGTACAAGATCTTACAGCGAATTATTAGGAGGGTTTGAATAGGACCTGGGAGAGATCACTAGATTCCTCAAACATGCATGGATGATTATAAGACGTCTTCAGAAATGTTTTTGATGAGGGAACAACGTTGGAACATTACAGAAAGCTCAAAATCGATTTTGCATAATAGCTCCTTTTTAATAAACCAAAACAGAACAGGAAGAGTCTGGGAGTTGAACCTGTGACGCTGTGGTCGTGGGGCGAGTGCTTCACGCTCTTGTATTTCTGGTGTAAATGTTGTTATTTCTGTTCGGTGTTATTTCCCTGAGCCTCTGAGCTGGTTCTGTCTGACCCGGATAAGTGCGATGTCCACTACACTCATGTCAAACTACACACTGGAACAAGAGGAGGAGAGAGGGAGGAGAGGAGGAGGAGAGAAGAGGGGGAGGAGAGGAGAGGGAGAAGGAGAGTGAGAAGGAAAAGTGCCCTGTCCACTCCACTCATGTCAAACACTGAAGAACAAGAGGAAGAGAGGTGAAGCGCTACGAACAAGGACGGAACATACAGAAGCAACGAAGGGAAAGAAGCTGAGAGGAGGAGGAGAGGAGGAGAGGAGGAGAGGAGGAGAGGAGGAGAGGAGGAGGAGGAGGAGGAGGAGAGGAGGAAGAGTGAGAGACAAGAGGAGGAAAAGAGGAGAGGAGAGAGGAGGAAGTGCAGGCGCCCAGTCTGAGTGTAATCAGAGGCTCAGAGGAAAGAGTCAAAACAAAACAAGAGAAAAGATACACACCACTGCACTGTGAAAATGCACACACACTATACTATACAAATACATACAACTTCACAGTAAAAATACATACAACTATACAGTAAAAATACACACAACTACACAGTAAAAATACATACAACTACACAGTAAAATACATAAAACTACACAGTAAAAATACACACAATTACACAGTAAAATACACACAACTACACAGTAAAAATACATAAAACTACACAGTAAAATACACACAACTACACAGTAAAAATACACACAACTACACAGTAAAAATACACACAACTACACAGTAAAAATACATACAACTACACAGTAAAAATACATACTGTAATGTAAAAATACACACACCCTGCACTGTAAAAATGCATACACACTATACTGTAAAAATACTTACAATGACACAGTAAAAAAAAAACAAAAAAAAACATAAAACTATACTACACTTTAAAAGCACATACTACTACTACTACACTACATGTAAAAAATACATACAACTACAGTAAACTGTAAAATACACACTGCACTGTAAAAATGCATACAGACTATGCTGTAAAAATACATACAACTACACACTGTAAAAATACACATACACTGTAAACCCAAACACTCTTCTGACTTAAGATAGTTTTTTGTGTCCATTTTTCCCCATTTTACTGGTGATTGAAATCACGGGTTACCGGTTCTTTGCTTTTTTCGCACATTCTGACAGAAGGGAACATAAAAAGGTAAGTTAATTCGTTTTATTTATTGCCATATGCGTTTTGTATGTTCATGTGCATGGTTCCTCCAGATTCTAACATGTCTCAAATTGCCATTGCCTTATCTTTCGTCATTTAAAATGTCCGTCTCTGTACTGACTCGAGAATGTTTTTTTTTTTCTTTGGGTACATGTTATGCACTTTTACTCGCACTGTCTCAGGCCAGAGCTTGGGGCCACAGAGCTCTGCTGAGAGTGGGGTAGCATCCCCGCTACCGTCCGCCCGCCTGCACACTGGCACTTCACTGTTACCATTCAGGAAGGAGAGACTATTTGATTTAAACAGTGCGAGAAAAAGTGCGTAACATGTGTCCAAACAAAACATTCTCGAGTTTGTACAGAGACGGACATTTTAAATGATGACAGCCAATGACAAGCATAGACCGTATATGACAAGGTAACGGCAGGTCGAGCACATCCGTGAAATTGCCGCGCATTGTGTTCTGCATCCTGATGGCTGCGATTGATCCTCTGTATCACCGTCCAGTGTTTAATCCAGCTTTAGCACATTGCACATATGTTTACGCTTTACAGAAACGAAACTTAAAACCACATGGCTAATTATGCAGACAGTAGCCTATCATATCATATAGCTACGAATTGCGCCCCCCCCCCCCCCACCCGCTCCTCACGCTGCTCCATAGATTAGACCACACAACCTGTCTGAAAAAGTGTATAAAGTGTGTGCTGAGGGGTTTTACAGCTTTAAAACATAATAATTGTAAAAAATAAAGATGACTACTTCGTGGATTTCACCTATTGCGGGTTATTTTTAGAACGTAACCCCGTGATAAACGAGGGGTTACGTTTTATATATATATATATATATATATATATATATATATATATATATATATATATATTATATATATATATATATATATATATATATATATATATATATATATATTAGGGGTGTAACGTATTAGGGGTATTAGGGGTGTAACGGTACAAAAAAATCACGGTTCGGTACATACCTCGGTTTTGAGGTCACGGTTCGGTTCATTTTCGGTACAGTATGGGAACAAAAAATGAATGATAAAATGCAGCACTTCTTTCCCCCCCAATAGGCTTCTATGTTTGCAATTCTGCACAAGACTGAAGGCTCAGGTAAATAGAAAAAAGTAAAATTGTGAAAATCATTACTAATAATAATAACTAATAATAATTATTATTATAACTATTATAATAATAATTGTTTATACCTGGTTTAGTTCTGGTTTAGAACTGGTTCAGTTCTGGTTTAGACCTGTTTCAGTCTGGTTTCTTGGACAGTCGCACCTGGAGTACCAGAGCTGTCCCCACGCGCTTACTGGACATTACATAGGTCTATATGGTGTGCAAATGTAATTACTATTGAGATTTGGCCAAATATTTATAAAATCTTTTAATAAGTTGTTGTTACACTATAAGGCTGCACAATTAAAATGATCTAAATGTAATCACAGTTACCCGTATTCAAAAACCCAACCATATCACTGACAAAAAGACATGACTGTTTCACATCTCTTGATCTATCCATTGAACTGTTCAGCTCTTACAAACAAAATATCCTGTCTTATTGTGCATAAAAACTGCCAGTTTTTGAAGATGTGTACAAATATTTTCTGAAATGTAATCCTTAGTCTGTTCATATTTGTCTTTTTGTCAAGTCTGCTGGACACTTCTGAACTTTCAACAGAATCCCAAATCTACAGTCTTAAAGATTCAGAAAAATTGCCATTAGATATTTTACCCAAAATATTACATTGTGCTAAATGGTCACAATTTTGTTAGTTCTAGTTATCCTATTTCCCCATATCCCTCTCATTCTGCAGGTATTCGCAGAGTTCAGCCGAGTAGCCTGTAGGAACCTGCAGCGGGATTTTTATGAATCTTTAGATGGTTATTCTCAACGTCTACTGGAAATTTTCAAGCAGAAAAAAGGAGCCGTGGGCCATTCAATTGAAAAACTCCTCCAACAAACAAATGCAGAGGTAAGTTGCTGAGACTTTTGAAAACACTAAATTAACTATTAAACTAGATTTTGTTACCGCTGAATTATATGTACATTTGACCACCTTTTTCTTTAGACCCAAGACATTACTGCGATACGAACTTCTGTTCTACGAGGTCTGCCTGCATATCTCGGAGATGATTTCAAGACCTTCTTCCTTCACTGCACGGTAAATGTATATATTATATTCTCAGTGTCTTTGTCATATCCACCTTTTAGCAAATATCTCAGTTTCATGTTTATTCACAGTAATATAATATCTCTAATTGAATAGAATTTAAATTTGTACAGTTAAAAACAATACGATTATACATTTTAACAACCCCCTGCATAAAAATATATTTTTTGAATTTGTACTACAATATTGTCTTAACAATTTTCCCTGGAATAAAGGTGTGTGGATATTAAGAGGTTATTAATTTAATGTTTATTATATGGCTGTTTTCCTCTCTGTGTCAACAAAAATCACGCTAACTTCCGGTATCGCGCAAATCTGACAGGATCCGGACCGATTGTCATGGTAACTGTCTGAGATTGGAAAATGTCAGACCCCAAATCAGAGTGCGCTCTGTTAATAACCTCTTAATATTAAATATTATTTTATATACTTAGGGGATGAATATGCATAAAAACAAAATCAGGTAGGGAATTGTAACTTAACTCATAAGTTAAGTGTGTTAAATTGTAAGTGTCAAACGTGTAAAATTTGTATTATTCACATTAATACTTATCGAAGCCTTAACACTAGAAGTCCCAGGAATTTTGACACCCCCCTAAAAGTCCTGGAGAAGAGTCGAAAGACTCTTAGTCCAAACTGACGATTCTGATGGCCACAATTAGCATCTCTTCATTTGTAAATGCGTCCAGTACCTGAAGAATCAGCAGGGGGGAGGACTAGCTGGTCAGTTCCCATAAGCTGTGTGGGTGTGTGGCAGTGGGGGATGGTGGGCTAAAGGTTCCAAAGTTGCATGCAGCCTTTTGTGCTGAGGGGGATAAATACAGTGCATCCGGAAAGTATTCACAGCACTTCCCTTTTTCCCACATTTTATCATGTTACAGCCTCATTCCAAATTGTATTAAATTCATCTCTTACCTCAAAATTCTACACACAATAACCCATTATGGCAATGTGAAAAAAGTTTTTTGTTTTTTTTTTTTTGTTTTTTTACATTTTTTGAATTTATTAAAAATATAAAACTAATAAATCACATTTACATAAGTATTCACAGCCTTTGCTTAATACTTTGTGGATCCACCTTTGGCAGCAATTACAGCCTCAAGTCTTTTTGAATATGATGCCACAAGCTTAGCACACCGATCTTTAGGCAGTTTTGCCCATTCTTCTTTGTAGTAATTCTCAAGCTCCATCAGGTTGGAAGGGAGACGTCTGTGCACAACCATTTTCAGGTCTCTCCGGAGATGTTCAATCGGATTCAAGTCTGGACTCTGGCTGGGCCACTCCAGGACATTCACAGAGTGGTTCTGAAGCCAATCCTTTGAGATCTTGGCTGTGTGCTTTGGGTCGTTGTCCTGCTGAAAAATGAACCTTCTGTGTTTCATTTTTTTGGTGATGAGCGGTGCCTGGTTTCCTCCAAACATGACGCCTGGCATTCACACCAAAGAGTTCAATCTTTGTCTCATCAGACGAGAGAATTTTGTTTCTCATGGTCTGAGAGTCATTCAGGTGCCTTTTGGCAAATTCCAGACGGGCTGCCATGTTCCTTTTACTAAGGAGTGGCTTTCGTCTGGCCACTCTACCATACAGGCCTGATTGGTGGATTGCTGCAGAGATGGTTGTCCTTCTGGAAGGCTCTCCTCTCTCCACAGAGGAACGCTGGAGCTCTGACAGAGTGACCATCGGGTTCTTGGTCACCTCCCTGACTAAGGCCCTTCTCCCCCGATCGCTCAGTTTAGACGGCCGGCCAGCTCTAGGAAGAGTCCTGGTGGTTCCAAACGTCTTCCATTTACGAATAATGGAGGCCACTGTGCTCACTGGGACCTTCAAAGCAGCAGAATTTTTTCTGTATCCTTCCCCAGATTTGTGCCTCAAGACAATCCTGTCTCGCAGGTCTACAGACAATTCCTTTGACTTCATGCTTGGTGTTTGTGCTCTGACATGCGGTCAACTGTGGGACCTTATATAGACCGGTGTGTGCCTTTCCAAATCATGTTCAATCAACTGAATTTACCGCAGGTGGACTCCAATGAAGCTGTAGAAACATCTCAAGGACGATCAGTGGAAAAAGGATGCACCTGAGCTCAATTTTGAGCTTCATGGCAAAGGCTGTGAATACTTATGTAAATGTGATTTCTTAGTTTTCTATTTATAATAAATTTAAAAACTGTCAAAAAAATATTGTGTGTAGAATTTTGAGGTAAAAGATGAATTTTATACAATTTGGAATGAGGCTGTAATATGACAAAATGTGGAAAAAATGAAGCGCTGTGAATACTTTCCAGATGCGCTGTAGTTGCCTGCTTCACCTTCAACAAATAGAAGGATGGCTATGCTATGGCCCGAAACCGCTTCCAAGACATCATGAAACACCTACGCTTTGATGACATGTCCACATGAGGAGGGATATATCTTAAATATTGAACACATTTAATTTGAGAAATAAATAAAAGAAAAGAAATGGACCGTTTTTGTGGTTTTATTCACAAACCACACCATATTCAATACACCAAAGAAGTACAAAACAAATGTCATTTCAAGAGTCTACAGTGTCTCCCCTTCAGCCGCCCTCCTGGGGTGCGCCAGTAATGGCCTCGTTTACAAA
The DNA here is from genome assembly GCA_029959045.1 of Taenioides sp. WSHXM2023. Classification (NCBI taxonomy): domain Eukaryota; kingdom Metazoa; phylum Chordata; class Actinopteri; order Gobiiformes; family Gobiidae; genus Taenioides; species Taenioides sp. WSHXM2023. The sequence goes on from CM057099.1 coordinate 29,506,952, forward strand.
ACAAAAGCAGCTGTTCGCAGCTGAAGACGGGATGTTAGCTAAAATCCTTCCAGTCAATCGACTTATCTCTGGGTTCTACAGGTAGAAAAGTCAAATGACCCCTCTCTGGGACTTCTAGTGTTAAATGCATTTGTCCTGAAATGCAAAAGTTTAAAAAGTCACTTAGTTTTAGGATAACTGCTTTGGGCTTTAAGGTATGGCCACACTTGGCCTGGAAAAAGTTACTTATACTTTTTGTTAAACATATCCAAATTCTACCTGAGACTGAGGGAGAGGATCAAAAATATTCATAAAGAAAGTTGTCTAAAAACTATTCTTAATGTAAAATATTGTAAAAAAAAAAAAAAAAAAAAAAAAAAAAAGTAGCTGTAATAGATAGCATAGAAACTTTAGCATGTGTCTATAAGGATACATCGAATTCATAATTCATAATTTTGTTTTTTTTGGTAGAAAAATTATTACTCCTCCTACTAGTACAAAAAATTGTTCTCATGCTGTATATTGACCTTCAAATTATGTTTCCACCTATCATGTGTTGAGTAACTCGATATAGAATTTGTTTTGATTGACCTACTCACACCAGATTATGTATAGCACTTAAAGGTGCAGTATGTAACTTTTTGGTTTTAGGTCCGTCACCTGCTTGTTTCAATGGAAATGTCATTGCTCTGCCTGGAATGTTCCACAGTATGACATTAAACACCTTTACCTTACATTTAGTCAATTGACTTGTAACTTGTTCTGGGTTGGTCTCCATGAAGATAGAGGTTTAATGCCATACTCTGAAACATTCCTGACAAAGCAATTATGTCTCCAAGGAGAAAAGCATTTGACAGACCCTCCACCAGAAAAGTTACACACTGCACCTTTTAAAGCGTTTTTTGTTTTTGTTTTTTTTTGGTCTTCTTAAGGAATTGCACATTAACCTCCTACGACCTGGCGTCCACATATGTGGACAGCACATTTTTACAGTGTTACACTGTTACAAAGGTTTTCACACATAGGTGGACAGTTTAGAACAGCAACAATGCAAAAATGTTCAATTTAGAATATTTTTAAGAGTTTGTAATGTTTAGAATAATTTAATTTAATATAAAAATAATTAATAAATGTAATAATTTAATTGAAGTTAATTCTTTGTTTTTGCACTTGTCAGATCCTAATCAGCCCAAATAACAAGGAGAAATCAATAAAGCATGCAATGCAAGAGTATTTAGGAGGTTAAGATTTTCTTAGAATGATTCCTAATATATATATATATATATATATATATATATATATATATATATATATATATATATATATATATATATATATATATATATACATACATACAGAAAAGTGTTTCAAGACTAGGGTAGGACATTTTATCTAGTTTAGTTTGGGTTTGTTTATAATCAACTTTGAAAATCAAGCATTATTATGTAACAAGTTTACTCTAGACTTACTTACAAACCATTCTTATTCATGTGACCTTTTCTATTGCAGGAAACGGACACTTGCGAATTTCTTGATGTGCCAGTCGCGGTTCTGACAGTTATGACTGAAGACCAAATACCAGAAGTCAACTCCTTGGCCATCATTCTAGAAGGCACCATCGTAATTGATGATATTCTGAACTATCCAGATGCCATTTGCCTTGTCTTTGGGCTTATGTATGCCCTCCACCTTGATTACCCGAAAAGGATGAAATACACTTTTGAGTTCATACAAAAACTACTCCTGGAAATTGGGACGCAGAAGCTCAGTCCCAAGCAACAAAAACACTTAAAAATGCTTTGAGTTAAGTTGTCATTAGTCACTGTTACAGTTTGAACTTTTCTACATTTTACCTTTTAGGGCTGCATGGTTTGAGAAGGGAATGAATAACCATGTTATTTGTACTTTCATTGAGTGATCTCAAATTGCATTTTTATTAAATATATTTTTTTAACTTTATGCATTTCAATATTTTCGGTCAAGTTTGGACAAAATCTCAATGGTTTTTTTTATCTCAATTTTTATTTTTATTTTTTTTACTATGTTCTACATTTTGGATACACACAGAAGACACCAAATACATGAAGATATAAACTCGACTAAAACATTTTGATATGTACATTCAAATCTTCAGAGTAGCCAGTCTTTGCTTTAATATTTCAAATTCTTAACTACATCTTAATATATTTGATGTCTTCTCTTTGTTTATAAAATGTAGAAATTTACAAAAGAAAACAATTTGAATATGTCCAAACATTTGACTGTTATAAAAATGACTGAATTGTTATTGCAGTTTGCAGCCCTAGTTTTCTGTTGCACATTACAATTATTTTTGAATGTAACAATAATGACCATCCCAGTAAAAAAAAAAAAAAAAAAAATTCTGGCAAAGTTTGGTAAAAAATAAACATTTTCTTCAGCTATGTGTTATTTGTAGCATGTTATTGTTACATGTTTATGCAGGATATTATAATTAACAGGCCCTAGTTAGCAGAACTTGCAAAATCATAGTAACTGGTGCTGTACGTATATAATAAGTTAACAGTACTTGCCTAGTCACTGTGAACGGTGTCAAATATCACATGTTTCCAGAACTTTTAAAATCCTAGTTAATTGTGTTAATTATCATAAGTGTAAAAGACTGAGTAAAACCCATTCACTGAAAATTGGTTAAAGCAAGTACACTATACTTGGAGTTTAATTAGTCAAGTAAGCTGTTTACTTGATTTGCTTGAGTGCTGTTGATGTGCATTTTGTTTCCCGGCTTTTTTCAAGTAAACCTTACTTGTCAGAGTTTACAGTGTAACTACACTGCAAACTTACAATGCAGCTGTATGTATTTTACATTGCAAACTATACACACACTACACTGCACTACACTGTAAAATACACACTTCATTGTAAAAAGACACACAAACCAGTGCAATTTAGTGTGTATTTTTGCAGTGTAGTGCAGTGTAGTTGTATGTGTGTATGTGTGTATTTTTACTGTGCACTGTAAAAAAAAACACCACGGCACTGTGAAAATACATACATCTACACTGTAAAAACACACCCTGCACTGTAAAATCACACCCTGCACTGTAAAAACACACACTACACTATAAAAACACACACTGCACTGTAAAAACACATACTACACTGTAAAAACACACACTACACTATAAAAACACAGTGCAGTGTGTGTTTTTATAGTGTAGTATGTGTTTTTACAGTGCAGTGTGTGTTTTACAGTGTAGTATGTGTTTTTACAGTGCAATGTGTGTTTTTATAGTGTAGTATGTGTTTTTACAGTGCAGTGTGTGTTTTTACAGTGCACACTGCACTGTAAAAACACATACTACACTGTAAAAACACACACTGCACTGTAAAAAGAGAACATCTGTGCGGATGAGCTGATTGGTTCAAAAAAACAGCATCACATCTGAACCTGCCAGTCCATTACTTGTCATATACAGTCATGGGGCGTCACACTACCAGCACTTGTGTGGTATGCCGGGGGCCACAGGGACGGACCCAGACCGCAGCAGTGCATTGTGGGTCTGCTGAGAACGTGACCAGCTCTCCAGACTCTGTACATCTCCGGGGCATGAGCAGGTGGGATCACAGCTGAACCTTCTCACCCTGGACATGGACTATGAAAGCCACTATCCCTCGGGCAGGAACCTCACTCAACCACTGCTACTTCTACTACTACCACTAGGCCTGTCAAGATAATTACTATATGCACTTATCGTTCAATACACGATGACTGAACAATCAGTTTTGGGGGTCAATATTTATCGTGGTACTTTTTCTTTGTACTAGTGAGGAACTTTTTGTTATTTTTCTACATTATGATGAGATTTGAACAAAAGAGGGTTGAGTAAATAACTTCTATGACTCTCTACAGATACAAACTAACTACTCCAGTTTGCACTCTGTTAACAATATCTTACATTTTGGATGCTTTTTGGGTGATTTTCTGCTTTATAGTTATCATCTATATTGACTTCAGCAATATGTCACACTATAACTACTACGACAGCTACTACTGGACTAAAACAGAACTAAACCAAGTCTACATTTGGACTCATACTGGGTTCAAACCAGGACAAGACCAGTTTGAACACACCCAGGGCTCTTTTGGGTTTATTACAAACTGGTTTTAGAGCGAAACTAGATCTTACACGTGTTACTCAAGAAAACTAACTACAAAACATTTAAAATAATCTCACCAAACAACATCAGTTTCACAATATACTCTTTCATTTGTTAAAACTCCAGATATGATTTTAGCAGTGAACGGACTTTGGCGTGAAGGACGGAGGAGGAGGAAGTGCACTCATTTATCAGATCTCTCCATCACAGGAACGTTAGCGACGTGGTGCTATCTGTGTTTACACATGCTAACAGTATGTGGCCCAGGAAGTCAGTCTGCCAGGGACAAACATGGCAACCTACAGTATACTAATGCACGAGAGCAAGGGCCTGTAGAACTCTATGGGAGATTCTCTGTTTTTGAAGACATCTACAAACTTCTGATCCACAAATGTTTCTCCTTTGGGATCTGCTCCAGAAACTTGTCATATGAATCTTCTGGTTTAAAGTTCTTTCACCTGAAATACTCTCGTCTTTGGGGTTGAATAATGGCACCATTTTCTGAAGCGATTGTGAAAAAATCATTTGACTTTAGCGAAGATGTTGAACTTTGTGCCAGTTTTGTTTCATGTGGATAGGCCCAGGAATGACAGAGACATGAACCATAAACCAGGTCAATAAATCTGCCTAGAAAGAATGGGCCATTAGATTAAAAATTCCTATGTTTTCTTTTTTTTTTTTTTTTTTCTTTCTTTTATTATTATTATTATTATTATTATTATTATTATTATTATTATTATTATTGTATTTAAAGGTCCTGTATTACACAAACAGCTTTAAGTCATGTTCTAATGTTGTTACCTCCTCAAAAACAGACCTGGAGTTGTGTTTTGTTTCATTCACACACACATATTTAAGTAACTCTTATTTAGTTACTACTGTATTAGTCTGTCTACATCTCCAAAGCTCCAAATGCTCTGTTGCAACTTGTGATGTCATAAAGTGGTGGTTTTCAAGTGAACAGCTCCTTTAACCTTTAGTTCAGTAGAAAAAGGCAATTCCAGGGCTGAAATAATCAAAATGATTCTAGTGAAGGTGTATGGAGTTTAAAAAAAACACAGTGGAGCACTTCCTGTTTTACCACATGACATCACAAGGTGGAACAGAGTGTTTTCAGTTTGAGAGAAGAACTCAGCTTAAATCTGCAGGGTTTGTGTGTTAAACATGTGAATGAAACAAACACAACGCCAGGTCTGTTTGTGATGAGGAAATGACATTATAAAACAGATCAGAAAATAGTTCAAATAAATCATTGTGTTGGAGGAAAAATGTGTAGTTTTTGTTTCAGCTCACTATTTTGAGTTGTGTTGATGTAGCTGTGTGAGTTGAGTTAGTGCATTCTTTAGGCCCGGTCATGTCCGGTGTCCGAACAGCTGAAAGAGCGATGGTATGTCCCACTATAGTGTTCTCTGTGAAAGAGAGAGGGGGAACGGAGGGAGGGAGAGAGGGAGGAAAAGAGAGAGGGTGCAGGAGGTGGGGGGAGGGGGTGAAAGGGGGCAAGAGAGAGGGAAGAGGGCAGGAGTTTCCAGGAAGACACCTCTGGAATGGAGCCAGAAAATGGAGTGATGACAGCTGCAACGTAACAGAGAGAGGAGAGAGGACAGAGAGAGGAGAGAGACAGAGAGAGGAGAGACAGAGAAGGCGAGAGCGAGAGGGGGGCAGACAGGAAGAGAGAGGAAATGACAGAGACGGAGAAAAAGTGTGAGAGAGAGATGAGTAGGAAGGGGGCAGAGAGAGAGAAACAGTGAGACGGGTTGAGAGAGAAAAAGGGGAAAGGTCAGAATAAGAGGAAGGGCAGAGAGACGGAGGAAGTGGGTGAGAGAGAGACAGAAGGAAGAAAGGGAGAAGGGGAGCACCTCTGGATCTAAGCCAGAAAAAGAAGTGATGACAGATCCAGCATGAAAGAGGAAAAGAGAGAGGGAGAGAGGAACGTGAGCCCAGAGCAGAGGCACACACAGGTTTGTGAATGACCTGCAGTCGTCAGTGAGAGATCCGAAAAAAACAACAATATTATCACAACAGTTACATTTACTCGAGTAACTCTTTAAAACTGTACTTCTCTGAGTACTTTTAAGACCACATACATTTACTCCTGCTTGAGTAAAATATTGTAGAGTACTCTTACTTAAGATACTGTACAGTGTAAGAGTACTTCTACTTGAGTAATATATAGTACAGTATAAGAGTACTCTTGCTTGAGTAATATATAGTACAGTATAAGAGTACTCTTGCTTGAGTAATATATAGTACAGTATAAGAGTACTCTTGCTTGAGTAATATATAGTACAGTATAAGAGTACTCTTGCTTGAGTAATATATAGTACAGTATAAGAGTACTCTTGCTTGAGTAATATATAGTACGGTGTAGCGGTACTCTTACTTGAGTAATCTACAGTACAGTGTCACAGTCCTTTTACTTGAGTAAAAGTAGTACTTCCTGTTCCCACTGTGAGTGTGCAGTGACAGAAGGTTTCTGTGACAGTCTGAAATGATGTGAGCGTGTGTTTATTTGCAGCAGGTGTTAAACCGCAGAGCCTGTGGTGACGGGGCAGACGCTCTCACCTCACACACTGCGCTCTTATTAAAGCTAAGTTTAGAAACACAAGCAGATGTGACAAGGCCGGGCTATTTCTGCGCCACAGTGGTTATCCTGCCCCCTCCTCTCAGCAAGGAGGTTGTGGGTTAGACTCCTGATCTCTGTGTTAGTAGCAAAGCAAGGCAAGTTTATTTGTATAGCAGAATTTGTACACAAAGTAATTCAAAGTACTTTACAGAATAAGAAATACATTCAAATCACAATACAAACAAATTCAAACATAAATAATCATCATAAAATTAAAAAAAGAGAGAGAGAGACATTAAATGAGAGAGAAGAAGAGTGCAGAATGAAAACCTTTCAGTCATCTGCAGCTAAAGAACCGTTTTTGAGTCTGGATTTAAACAGAGTCAAAGTCAAGTCCTGTCTCACATGTTCAGACTGTTTCAGGTTTTAGCTGCATGAATCTGAAACTCTGACTCCCCGTGTTTAGTCCAGACTCTGGGCACCAGCAGGAGGCCGGTCCCTGAGCTCCTCAGAGTGCAGATGGTTCATGTGGCACGAACATGTCACAGATGAACTTTGGTGCTCGGCCATGGAGAGACTTGTGCACAAGCAGAGCCGCTTTAAAGTCTCTGAGCCACAGGGGGCAGTGCAGAGACCTGAGCACAGGACACATGTGCTTGGACTTCCTGGAGTCAGGACCCGAACTGCAGCGTTTTGGATGTACTGCAGGTGTCTCACAGCTCATTTGTAGAGGCCAGTGAACAGGCTGTTACAGTCGTCTAACCTACTGGAGACAAACACATGGATAAGTCTCCCCGAGTCTGGGGTAGCAGCATGTTTGGATTCCTCTGTGGTTTACAACACTAATAGCCCCGTCTCCTAGCAGCAGTGTATCTCTGACCTTGACGTTTGGCACAGATTGCGTCTCCCTGCGTTCTTTTGCCAACTTCATTGTTCTTGTTTTGTGATGACAATCCATTTTCCGTTTGTCTGGTAACATGAGTCTGTGACAGTGGTAAAAAATCTGTTTGTTAACTTTACTGTGGGTGATATAATGATATTAGCATTGTCTTTTATCACTCGCTGCGTTGGTTTAGCATTTCAGTCTGTACAAAGTTTTGGAAAAGACACAGTATCACAAAGTTTTTTCACCCTCTTCTCTGAAAGTAAATGTGGGCTGCTCACCACTGGAAGTCAGCGTCCTTGTTCAGTTTCTAAAGCAAATATCCGTGCTTGTAGCTCATTCATTTCTTGTTGATAGTTCCAACAGCGCTCACAGGTAAAATTCCCTTGGTTTCTTCCCCTCTACATGTTGCTGGTTCATCAGATGATTTGTTAAAAAAATTAAAATGGTTTAAAAGTCTTTTAAGTTTGGCGTGCGCCACGCAAACTCCAAATTTAGAAAATCCTCTGTCCACACTCCACCTTTATAGGTGGAGTGCTTTATAGATCTCACCTGCACACGTGCAATCTGAACACGTGAAGCCACGTCACACCCTCTCCACACCTCCACCTCACCATAAAAGGACCGTGCAAAGTGACTCGTGAATGAGATTTACCTAAACTTGAGCTGATAATCAGTGGGTTTGCCAGAGACACAGGAGACAGAGAGGGAGGGGGACGCTCCACGCAGCACCACGCACTCACATCAAAGGCTTAAACAAGGTTTTACAAATAAATACAAAACTAAAAGTGACAGCAATGACTCATCTCTCAATTTAATAATTGTTCATAATATTTAGGCCATGCATCTTATGGGCCGTGCAGATAAAGTCAGATTATTTTCTCACTGTTTTAAGTGTTTTATCTCTATATTTTTAAGTATGCCTGTGTGCGTGGGAACTCACCCTGAAATACACTAGTCTGAATGGTCTAAGGAGGGGGCTAGGAGCGCATGCGAGAGATTCAGATGCCCATCCTGAGAGAGTGAAAGGAGCAAGGGAGGGATACGTGGATCAGCAGCCAGGCGACGAGCACTTCGGCAGGTAGAACACAGATTTGGCATACAACACATCAGACACATGTCAGGCGCTGATATTCTGCCAATAAACGTGCATACGGAACATCCAAACTCTTACCTGTTTGAGTGCGCGGGCCTGGGTCTGACCTCTGTGAGTGCAGACAGAGAGCAAGCTCTCATTTGCAAGAGCTCCCTATTACACAAAAATGCAGGGAATATTTTGGGTTCAGGTCAGGTTCAGCCAGTATAGGCTGTCGCGCGTGGACTCGGGCCACTCTGGCGCTTGGTGCGTAAAGATAAATGTAAAGTGTTAGCTGCGTTTAGTCCTGGTGCTTCATCAAACCAAAGTCTCGCTCCTGTGCTCTGGCACAAAATAATGACCGGGCCTGAGGGAAATATCTTCCCTCAGGCCCGGTCATTATTTTGTTCTCTTTGTGTTGGGTCACAGCCACGGACTGTGGTCTATAGAAGTCTACGGTCACTGTGCGGCACCAGGAAAGTGGACGCGCTGGTTTCAAATGTAAAATATTGTTGAGAATAATGAGTAGAATAAACATCCCTTCTCTGTGTTTTGGCCAACCTCTGCTTAAATGCACAAATCTAAATGCAATTCTTTTATATACGTGCATTTCGGATGATTTCTGGTCCAAACACTTCCTCAAACTTCTTCACTTCACTTCTGCTCCTCTCCATGAGTGTTGCTTTTTCCCCATCTCTCCAGACTTTGCACAGAGCGTACAGCAGGGTCCTAGAGATAAGCAAAGCGCGGCGCTTAGGAGGAGTTTCATAAATCCCACCATTGGCGTAAAAAGCGTCTACGCAATACTTAGTGCGTAAGTGAGCTTTATAAATGAGGCCCCTGATCTCTATGTGTTAGTGATTGGAGGTTGTGGGTTACACTCCTCATCTCTCTGTGTTAGTGCTTGGAGGTTGTAGGTTAGACTCCTGATGTCTCTGTGTTAGTGGTTAGAGGTCGTGGGTTAGATTCTCACTGGAGCCAGTCGGTCTCAGTTTTATCAGCAGAGGAAGCGTCTCTCTCTCTTCCTCTCTTTGTGTAACTCATTTGTGTAAATAGTTTTAGTTTTTGACACATTTCTCCAGGAGCTGTCAGTGACTTGTTGAGAGGAGCTCTGATGGTTTTCCCGTGACATTAAAGCCAAATTCCAGTCAAACACCAGACCACACTACTAGACTTCACAAAGACATCGGCTCTGGAAATGTGTCCTGTCTCCATGATTTCAGAAGGCTTGATTGACAGGCTGATTAACCAGTTAGAACAAACATGGCAACTTACAGGGGAGAAAGAAAAAAAAAAGACAAGTCAAAGAAGTTCTAGATTTTGTTCTGAATGATCTGAGCATGTCTAAGAGCATTTTAGTGACACGTCACACAAATAGTAAAAGCAGTTAATGTTTTTCATAATAACGCAGTAAGACCATATGCCATCCATCCATCCATTTTCTTCTGCTTATCCGGGGCCGGGTCGCAGGGGCAGCAGTCTAAGCAGGGACTCCCGGACTTCCTTCACCCCGGACGCTTCCTCCAGCTCCTCGGGGGGGACCCCGAGGCGTTCCCAGGCCAGCCGAGAGACATAGTCCCTCCAGCGTGTCTTGGGTCTTCTCTGGGGCCTCCTCCCCGTGGGACATGCCCAGAACACCTCCCGAGGGAGGCGTCCAGGAGTCTGGAACAGATGCCCGAGCCACATCAACTGGCTCCTCTAGACGTGGAGGAGCAGCAGCTCTACGCCGAGCTCCTCCCGTGTGACTGAGCTTCTCACCCTATCTTTAAGGGAGCACCCAGCCACTCTGCGGAGAAAACTCATTTTGGCTGCTTGTATCCATGATCTTGTCGGCGTCGGCAGTGATGTGGTCGCTGTACCGGACCGTTGTGGTGAAGACGGAGCTGAGCCAAAAGGCAAAGCTCTCGATTTACCGTCAATCTACATTCCTGCCCTCACCTATGGTCATGAGCTAAGACCATATGGTGCTATTAAAAAGAACTGGACAGTCTCTTGCTGCTTAGAGCTGTCTTGAGTTGAACTAGTGGCCACTCACTGGTACTACAGCAAAAAAAATCCCACCTGCCCAGAAATGTAATGCCCCGAAACTGACAGGGACTGACAGGGCATCTTCAGCTTTCAAAAAGGTTGGATTTTAGCTCAGCGGCTGTAGCTCAGTTGGTAGAAGGTTTGTCCACTGATCCAAAGATTGGCCCTGCGATTCCAGCTCCTACAGATGAATGCTGTCATTGTGTCCTTGGGCAAGACACTTAACCCACCTCGCCCCCAGTGTTTGTGTACACTGGTGTGTGAATGTGTGTATGAATGGGTGAGTGGTTCCTTGGTGTAAAGTGCTTTGAGTGCCCTGAAGATGGAAAAGTACTGTATAAAATGTGACCGTTTACCATTTACATGAACATTTTGAGATCAATAAGCATTTTTCTCAGCTCAAAATCCTTCATTTGTCTTAAAAACTGCTGTTTAATTTTAGCTTCGGCTACACTCTGCTCCGCTCTAGCTGCTCTCGCTCTGATTGGTCAGAGTGGTCACATGGTACGCCCATGTGGGTTCACTTGTGCATGTGTGGGAAAAGAGCACTACTTTGGAAAATCGGGGAATTGTTTATCTTAAAAAAGTCCTTCTGTCACAGTTTGATAAGAGAACACATGTAGAGTCCCTTTAAATCTGTGACTTTCTGTATTTGTTGTGAAACCTGTTTGTGTTCATTTAACCGAGATTAAACTATGACGGATAAGAATGTGTTTTAAATTCAAAGTAAAAGTCTGACGTTACATCTGCAGACTCTGATTACTCTCTGCTTTGCTCCGAGCGACAGGACCAGATCTAAACCAGGATCTGGGACAGAACTCGGGGCTATTGACCGGGTCTGGTCCTCTCTCTGGTCTGTGTGATTCAGAAGGACTCGGGGCAGAGCAGATGTTTTTACCACAAACTCTTCTGAAAACAACCCCAGAGAAAAATCTTCTGCAGCCAGTTTTCAAACATCTAAAAGTTTAGTTTAATGAACACGACCCATGTGTGGTTTTGTGCATCAGTGAGTACAGTTACACGGTCAGACAGAGTAATCAGATAACACAGTAATCAGATAACTCCATAATGAGATCTGATATGTGGTGTGTGTTTACAGCACAGGAGAAATTGGATCTTCACAAACACCTGGTGACACATGTGAGTGCATCAGAGGATTTTCAGAGTAGCAGTTTGGAATTTGGAAGACAAAGTACCATGAAGTTTTAAAATAAATCTTTCTGTCATGTTCTTTCATTTTTGTCTTGGCCACACAGTTTTTACATCTTTGATAAATAATCTGACATGTTTACACTGTTTACACATGCCCCAATAAATAAATCAATACATAAATGTTTAGTAGGGATGGGACAAGATCTCACACCACAAGATTTCATTTGGATTGGAAAACAAAATGAAGTACTGATGAGTTTTTGAGAAGCAAAAATGGTGAGGCCAAAATTGGGAGCTGGATTGTACAGTTTATTTATTATAAAGGTCAAAATCTCATTTTGTCTCGTTCTCATAGATCCAATCTCGTAATCTCAGAAAATGTACCTCGTCCCACACCTAATGTTTAGCTTAGACAATCATGAACATACTAGAACTACTAATACTAGAAGAAAGAAGAAAGGCAAGGTTAGTGCAGTGTTCGTCCTGTGATCTGAAGGTTGGCGGTTCAAATACATAAAACATCAGTGTTAGAGCATTGAGATCCACTGATTCACGGGTTGGCGGTGCGATTCCAGCTCCCATAGATTAGTGCTGTTGTTGTGTCCTCGGGCAAGACTCACCTCGTATGAACATGCGTATGAATGGGCGAGTAGTTCCTTGACGTAAAAAGTTCCTTGAGTGAATTGAAGGTGGAAAAGTGCTGGGTATGTGTCAAGTTAGTAAACTGTGAGCCTGTGATTTAAAGCAACACTATGTAACTTTCTGTAGGTGGCTTCTGCATGATTCCATGGAAATAAAAAAGTTAAAACCATACCATGGAACATTCTCCATTGGAAATAGACACCGTACAGTGGAAGATTATAGCCAAACAAACAACACAAGAGTTAGGTTTGTGGAGATGCAAGCCCTCTCACAGTAGGCATGCATGACACATTTTTATATGTTTTGACAGAGCAATAACATCCAAATTAACTATTTTTAGGTTAAAAGGTTACACTATGGGGCTTTAAATGGCCCATTAATATGCTATTTTCTGATCTATGGAGTTGTGTTTTGTTTCATTCACACATATTTTAACACACAAACCCTGCAGATTTAGGAGTTCTTCTCTCTCTCAAACAGAAAACACTCTGTTCCACCTTGTGATGTCATGTGGTAATACAGAAAGTGCTCCACTGTGTTTTTAAACTCCACACACCTTCACTAGAATCATTTGGATTATTTCTGACCTGGAATTGTCAATCTCTACTGAACTAAAGGTAAAAGGTTAACTTCAAAACAACAATTACATGACATCACAAGGTGGAACGGAACATTTTGAGCTTTGGAGATGTAGACAGTAATAATTAACAATAATAAAGAGTTACTTAAACATGTGAATGAAACAAAACACAACTCCAGGTCTATTTTTGAGGAGGGAACAACATTAGAACATGACTTAAAGCTCACAATAGTCTATTTTGCATAATATAGGACATTCAATGTAAACATGGCACCATCAGCAAATATCGGTTATCGATTAAAGCCAGACAAATATCGGTTATCGTTTGCCCGGATAAAGCCTTGCACTAATTCCTCACACTGTCTCTGTCCATGCACAGTGCTGCTAAAATGTCCGCTGGTCTGTGGAGTGGTTGAGGCTGAGAGCTTCGGAGGCGGACATCACACTATTCCTGAAACTTGTCCCGGCGTGGAGAGCCCTTGAAAAGGCGTGGGCGGACCCCATTTCCCAGAATGCACCGGGCCGCATGCGCTTTGGGAGGGGAAGGGGGGTCCAGGTTGAGTTCTGTGTGATTCATGTAAACAATGAGACACACTCTTCAGTTTTGGTGTTTAACTTTAATAAAAACCTTAACACAAATTAAACCAGAACAAAACCAGCGGAATTGTATTATCTCAAAGCCCCTCCCTCCTTTCACTGTCAGCCAATCACAGCCTGCGAGCTTTGACTCTTGACCAATCACCTCATATCCTGTGTCCATTTTGACATTTTGAGTTTTAATATTTTCAGTATACACCTTTAGTATTGATACTGTGCAGCTGACGTCATTAACATTTCAACAGGCTCCTGAAAATATGCTCTTTAAATCCATTTTGTATTTTTTGAGTTTTCAAAGTTTTCAGTCTTAAAACTTTTGTACAGTGTTTGCTAATGTGTGCATTGTGTGTCACCCCAGCATGATGTTACTGCAAAGTACCAGTCGAAGAAATGTGTATTCTGAATCCCAGGTATTGGAATTCATCTGATACTTTCCCCAGTACGACAAGGCATCTGATTGAAACAAAAAAACAAAAGAACATGCATACACATAGATTTCTTTTGCAGATAATCGATCTAATGCAATTTTTGTTTTTTGTTTTTTAACTAAGTCCTGATGAAGACGAGTCATGGTTGAAACATGTTGGCTTTGGCATTTAAATAAAGGCCTTTTAACTACACTTTTCTTCGTGCTACTTTTACTTTTTTGGAGTGCCTGGATTTCGTTGTGTCTAAAATTCATCTAATGACTTTGCAGATAAGGTTCACCTGTTCTTAATTACATTTTGCTCTGTGTTTTTAGCGTGGCGAAGGCACGAAGAGATTTTATATTTCAGACCAGGCACAAAGTTTATCAGTAAAATGTGTTTATGGAAATCTACAGACTTGTATCTAAAAATGTTCTGCTCAAATGAATCCTGCACACTTCGTTTTGATAAAGTCGGTGTTTTTGTGGAGGATAAAGACGCTCTTCATATCACACACAAACTGAATGGGCCTGCTGTCAGCTAGCGCCTGAAGCTAATCCAAAAATCCATTCTGTGCAGTGGTAGGTGAGATAAGAGCGCTAACAGCTAACTCTTCTCTTTCTCCAGTGGCAGGTACCAGGTAATATTGTTCATGAACACAATATTGACTTTAATTATTGTGTTTGATTTTTGTTGTTTCTGTGTATTTTTTTCAGTGAAGTGAATGTAACACAAAAGAAAACAGCTCTTACAACACAATCAGTGTGCATCCTGCTAAAGAAACTCCTGCACATCACATCAGGTTTGTCAAGTTGCCATGTACAGTTCAGTATCATGTTTTTTATATTTATGCAGAATTGTCGTGTGGGAGCGTGGGTGATGTAGGCTTGTGGGCGGAGCCTTATTCAGGACCTTACAGCTAACTGTAAAGGAGGGTTTGAAGAGTGCCCAGGAGAGATCACTAGATTACTCAAACATGCATGGATGACATCTAAAACCTCCTCAGACATGTTTTGGATGAGGGGACAAAGTTATATCCGTACCTCCCGCTGTCTCCACGCCGCTCTCTGGTTCAGGGGCCAAACCGGGGCACTTCCTGGTCGTCTGGTCGTGCCATAAATAGCGCATGGTAGCGCGCTAAAGGAGGTCACCTGACCACGGACTAAACCATTAATGTTAATTTATGTGTTTATTCTGTTTTTCTTAAGTTTATTAGTTAATTAAAGTCGAGCCATATGGGGGATTATTTAAGTATTTTTTTATTATGTTGAATTACAGTTTGTTTGATCATCAGGAGTGTAGTTTTGCCTATGTTTAAACCTTAAACCCTGTTGTGTTAATTGGTTAGCTCAGCGGGAGGGGCTACAGGGTATATAAGGGGAGCTCTGCTCAGTCTGTTGTCTGTCCTTAGCCTGACTATGTGGGTGCTGGCTTACTGTGAGCATTGCTGTAAATACTTCTTTTTTTGTTTTTTGTTTTTTTTGTTTTTTTGGACTTTGTGCTGCTGTATCACTGTAAATAGTGCACTGTGCACGTTGGGCTGTGGTGCGAAAAAACAAAACAAAAAAAAAAACACTTAAGTGAAGTTTTTGACTGAGCCATCGTTTTCCCCCCTATTTAGTCCATACAAACATGTGACACATTCTTATTGCAAAGAGCCAAACAAACCACTTTTCTCCACAGATCTGACCTGTAACTTGGCCTGTGGCCATCATCTGTTTGTGGAACACTACGGCATCTCCATGGAGACAAGCGTGTTTCAAAGGAAGTAATGTGAAGGTCAGATCTGTTGAGATGTTGCTAAATCTGATCTGAAGTGTGTCCATCAGAGCAACTTCCCTCAGACCTTTGACCTTGTTTGTTGGTTTGTTTGTTGTTGTTTATTTTGAACATGCATTAAAAAAAACTGTATCAACAATAAAGACAATAACATAATGCTGGTGATTTTTTTTTTTTTTTTTTTTTGACCATTCCACCGCAAAACTGAGTTTTACGCCATGTCAGAATGTTGTTACCTCCTCAAAAACACACCTGGAGTTGTGTTTTGTAACAAAACTTTTGTTCCATTCACATGTTTTATTTACCTTTTATTATTAGTCTGTCTACATCAGTAGTAGTTTTCAAGTGAACAGCTCCATTTACCTTTAATTCAGTAGAGATTAGCAACTCCAGGACTGAATTATCCAAATCATTCTAGTGAAGGTGTGTGGAGTTTAAAAACACAGTGGAGCACTTCCTGTATTACCACATGACATCACAACAGTGTTTTCTGTTTGAGAGAAGAACTCAACTCAACCCTAAATCTGCAGAGTTTGTGTGTTAAATGTGTGAATGAAACACAAAACTCCAGGTCTGTTTGTGATGAGGAAACTACATTAGAACACAGATGAGGAAATAATTCAATATGGGCCCTTTAAACGCAGTTCGTATAAAGTGTTTCCGTGACGACAGCAGCAGAGGTTCACCATCTGCTCTGTTTGTTTTCAGTGAGTTTGTGCAGTGAAAGTTTGGATCTCCGTGTTGGTTTGTGTCATTTTGTCCTGTGAGAGGTGTGGGCGGTCTCCTCACAAATGAGAATAACACAGGAGCAGACAACTCATTCTGTTTTTATTTAAATATGAAACATAATCCAACAACTAAAACTAAATTACTCCTATTTTTCATACATTTCATACTTTTTACGCAAAAGGACTGAGTTTTGCTGCACTCACTTTGAGTCTATCTGCTTCTGGAAAACTCAAAACACTGTGCTCCACCTTGTGACATCATGAGGTGGTGTCTGTTGTGTTTTTAAAGTTTCCATGCAGGTTAGTGTTGTCGCGATACTAAAATGTCAACTTGATTTTGATACTAAGGAATAGACTCGATACTCAATACTGATTCTGATACCACAATGATGATAATAAAAAACCTCTTTCTTTAGACAATATACTGTGATTTTCAACATGGTAGTACTTTCTGTTCTATTCCCATGTGTCCTTATATCTGTGTACTCCTCAGTGGTCCTGTAGGTTCCATAGTGCTCCATGGGTGTATACTAGTCTATGTGCTCTGATACTTGTTCTGATACAGCTCAACATCATTCTAAAGACATTCAGGAAAGCCTCATTTCTGTCCTGTCAATGGGACTTTTTTAGTATTGAAACCTGTTTAAGTGAGTATCTAGTTTCAATACTAGTTTTACTATCGTTAGTATCTGATTTTCAATACTTAGACTGACAACCCTAATGCCGGAACATTCATTCAAAGGTACACTATTGTCATTGCCTTTCTTGGAATGTTCCACGATACAGCATTAAAAATATATATCTCCCATGTAGTCAGTTACTGTTGTTTTAATTCATTCATTAAAAAAAAAAAAAGTAGAATATACGAAAGAAAAATGGTGTTGTCTCTCCACAGATCTGACCTGTAACTTGATTGCCTAATTGTCTCCATGGAGATAGATGTGTACAATGCCATACTGTGGAACACTCCAGGAAAAGCAGTAACATCTCCATGGAGACAAGGAGGTAGTTTAGTTAAATAATGTTATGAATGGTTAACTGAACTTTTCATATGCAGTAATCACTTTGTAGTCATTTTAGATCTGGTATCTGGTATTTTCAAAGGACAGACCCAAAAATGAGATAAACTAAATCAGATCTGAAGGAGCTGCGAGAAACACAAATGTTCAAATCATTTCATATTGTCACATAAAACTTTTGTCACTTTAGACCCACTCACAGTGGGAAGAGGAAGCACAACTTTTACTCAAGTAAGAGTACTGTTACACTGTACTACTGATACTTTGCAGTAACATCACACTTGGGGTCTTCTGACTGTATGCCGATAGTGAAATGTTCATCTGTTACCATGGTGACACAATGCACACACTAGCAATAACTACCAAAACTGTTTTAACATCATCTGAAAACTCAAGAAAAAGTACAAAATAGATTTAAACACATTTTCAGGAGCCTGTGATCAATACGATGGTGCTGTTTAGGAGTTTGATTTTCAACAAAAAGGTGAGAGTGACTACCTGAAAAACTATTGGCTAATGCTAGATGTTTTTTTAGACTTTAGACTATATTGTCCCCAAGGGGTAATTCATTTTCACACACACAGAGCTCGTTTGACATGTACAGTAACAACAACACACACATTACAATCCACATTACAGTACACTCAGCGGGGTCTGTAGTTCAAAAATGTGATGGCCGATGGGATCACACTGCAAAAAGCCATATCTAGATAAGTTAAAAAAGACTTAAATTAACAACATTTTACTTTATTTGAGTAGATTGTCCTTGGTAAGTAAAATTATCTACCAATGGAACAAGTGTGTTTTTCTTAATTCAAGCAACTTTAGAATTTGTTTCTTATTTTAAGTGCAAAGAGTTGTTTTTCTTACCTTCAGTGTAGCAAAATGTATTTTCATATTTTAACTACAAAAAGTCTTGTAGTTAACTAGTCAAGTAATGTTAATTTGGCTAGATTTTAGTTTTGGCAGTGCAGGCTTCTCCCAAAGTGGGCCCTCCTGCACCTGAGCACCCTGTCCCTCCGTCTGGGCCCTCCTGCACCTGAGCACCCTGTCCCTCCGTCTGGGCCCTCCTGCACCTGAGCGCCCTGTACCTCTGTCTGGGCCCTCCTGCACCTGAGCGCCCTGTACCTCCGTCCTGAGGGCAGAGGGGTGAGGTGTTCCTGTAGTGGGGTCTTGTTCTATGGAGAGTGCGTCCAGTGGCCCTGTTGTTAAGATCTGCAAGGTTGTCCTATGATTTTAGCAGCTGTGTGTGTGTGTGTGTGTGTGTGTGTGTGTGTGTGTGTGTGTGTGTGTGTGTGTGTTTTACCTTTATGAGTTTAGACCGGTTTTTAACAGTGAGCAGATTGAAAAAGCGGGTGGAACAACAGGATGGACTGGATGATGGATTGGTACAACAGTAATAACAGATGTGGAGAAACATAGAGTCCTTTGAGTTTTCTGATTATTGACAGTTGTTGATTGCTTCTTTTGTGTATGTCCGTAATGTGCTAATCAAATGTAAGTGCATTGTTTACTGTGACTCCGAGATATTTGAAAGTGTCCACTGTCTCTACTGTCTGGTTGTTAAAGGGCCACTAAACATCAAAATCACTTTTTTTCTACAGATTAGCTGTGTAAATGGGTCTTAAATAGAAGTGTATACCTATCCTTGACCTTATTTTGGCATTTTAGTGCATATTTGTTTAAAATCAGACTTTTGAGTGAAAAGCCATGTCTGTACCGGCCTCTTTAGGATAAATTATGGCCACGACATTTGAATTTCCGAGTTGGACTAATGGCCGAGTTATTACATGACAAGCACAGCCACTAGCAGTCTTACGGGAGGTACGTGAGGAGCCCCTCTCAGCCCTGCCCCTCCCTGGCACCGCTGGGCACTGTGATGTTCCGCCATGTCTGGAGAAAAGGGAAACGGTGTGATCTGAACACAAATGTCGGCTCTGTTTCAAAGTCTGGAGAGCACCAGACTGTGCCATGTTGGATTGTTGTAGCTTGTTTTCGGTCGACTGTCAATCATCACTCCAGAGCCCACCCCACACCCGCTCCCCTCAACCCGTTGGGCACTGCCCACTCTAGAGGATTTTTCAGCTTTTGCTTAGGAGCGGAGTAAAGCTTTGGGAGGATGTTTAATGGCTCTTTAATGATGATGGGTGGCTGTGGTGAGGGCTGTTTTATTGACACTGAGGTGGAGATGGTTGTCATTGCACCATTTGGTGAAGTTTATGATTGCGTTGTAATAGTATGTAACTGAATTATTGTTAGCTAGCTTGTGACTGTAATGTTACTTGAGAGGGGCTTGTTTAACAGCACAAAGCAGCTCACCTGTTGTTTTTAAAGTCCTGAATAACAGAGCCTCAGACAGAGCATGCATACAGTTAGCATCACACCCCGAGAGAATGTTGATGACATCATTTGCGCAGTTTGAATACATGACACGGGTTTTCAGATGTAAACACAAAGAGGTCGTACGTGTTCATTTAACCATCCCCCATCCATATATGCACAGTGTAATCTGATTAGAGCGGTCAGACTGATGCACATGTATGGATAGGAGAGGGGGCGGGGTCAGGGGAGAGACAAACACTGATTTAAATGAAAGGATAAAATATGAGTTATGTAACAGGACAAACATCTGCTTTTCAGTGGGATACAGGGAAAGAGAGAAGAGGAGGAGACAGGGACTTAAACAGGGGTTAAATCAGACCTATTCTGCAAAATGGACTTTTCAGAGCTTTTAACCATCCTGTAGTTGTTTTGCTTCTCACTGACCCTCTGAAGTTGTATTTGGAGTGATTCGTGCATGTTTGAGTCATCTTTGTTCTCCTGTTTTCAAGTCACCATTTTGCAGATCAAGCCGGGTACACGTCCACTGTGACATACATACTTCATTCTCCTGTTTTATTTTCTTAATCGGTGATATATGTGGGATTTGGCAGTGTCGTGTAGTCATTTTGGTATAGGCCTAGATGAAAAAAAAATGCTCTTTTCTAAATGTTCCCATGCCAAATACCCCCCTCCTTCTCTGGCACATCAACACAAATTTCAAGGAATTCACTTCTGGAAAATACTTTCACCCATATTTTTAAGATTAATCACAGAAATAAAAGAGAAATCAAAAATACCAGACCACATGAACAGCACTACAATCTCATTAATCTTGAAACCGACCTACCTTTCTTCTCAATGTTGACCTCAAAGTCATTACAAAAACTCTCCCATAGACTTAACAAAATCATTCCATAATTCACCCAGACCAGACTGGATTTATAAAGAGCAGACACTCATCTAGCAACACACACACACACTTACAACATAATAGGTCATGCAACAAAGTCAACTGGTCATTTCTCATATTCACCTTACATAAATTTGGC
Organism: Taenioides sp. WSHXM2023; assembly: GCA_029959045.1. NCBI lineage: Eukaryota > Metazoa > Chordata > Actinopteri > Gobiiformes > Gobiidae > Taenioides > Taenioides sp. WSHXM2023. Next base: position 29,527,895 of record CM057099.1, read on the forward strand.
TTTGGAGAGTTGTTCATTGATTGGGTTAGCATTCTGTTCACATCACCAATAGCCACTGTAACTATGAATGGACTAACCTCACCAAAAGGTTATTATATTTCCCTTTCCCTTGTGGATCAATAAAGTTTGTCTAAATCTAAGTCTAAGTTTACACAGGGGAACTAGACAGGGATGCCCACTCTCTCCATTCCTGTTTACTATATTCACTGAACCACTTGTTGCTGCTATACGACAGGACAATCTCATTTCCAGTATTCAGACACCCAACACCCACCATAAGATAAGCCTCGTTGCAGATGACATACTTCTATTTTTACAAAACCCACAAACATTTTTAGTCAATAACATTTGATTATAACAAATATAGGATAAGATATATAAATGCTTATAGCAAATATGGGATAAAATATATACACAATTATTCCAACACCATCAAACTCATGAAAACGTTCTCACAAATCTCTAACTACTTGATAAACAAAACTGGCAAAAGTCTTCTGATCTCCCATTAAACACTAAGTGGGATGTGACAGCCAATCCACTCCCAGTCCCCATTTGCACATCACGCCTCACTTACCTGGGTGTCATCATCTCCTCCAGGTTGTCAGAGCTGTTTAACCTCAACTACACCTCACTTCTTAAAACAATAACAGACTCCTACAATGGATGAACCTCCCACATTTTGAGCCACAGTCAAAATGTCCATACTCCCCAAAATCAATGACCTCTTTTCTATGCTTCCCTTTCTATGGTTCAGTGATCTGGACACACTCATCAGACAATTCTACTGGAAAAATAAATCTCAAATACAAGACAGACAAGATGTTCCAACACTTCTCCAGCGAGCTTCAATTCATCTTAGAATGGATTCACCCCCTTCAATCAGATAACACTTGGTTAGGCCTGGAACAGATGGACAGTCATAATCTCCCACTTTCAGACATCCCCCTTCTCAGCCAGTCCATTAAATCCACCCTGTTTTAAAGGTGCATTGTGTAACTTTTCTGGTGGAGGGTCCGTCAAAGGCTTTTCTCCATGGAGACGTTATTGCTTTGTCTGGAATGTTTCACAGTATGGCATTAAACCTTTTTATCTTCATGGTGACCAAACTGGACCAAGTTACAGGTCAGATCTGTGGAGAGGCGACACCGCTCACAGTCAGAATGCCTGTTTTTCTAGGTATTTTTGTCCTATAAAACCACCTGCAATTACATATCCATAGAAACAAGCAGGTTACAGACCCCCAACCAAAAAGTTACATAGGGCACCTTTTAAATATATGACAATATCCTCTGACAGCCTGGTGGAAATTCCTTGAAATCACTAACTCCCACCTTGGTCCTTCAAAACTAACACCTATCTAGAATAACCCTGAAATTCTCAGCAACAACAAAACACTTTATTTCCGTACGTGGTCCCACAAAGGCATAACACACTTAGAACACATCTTTCACAACGGCACACTTAAATCATCTCTTTTAGCAGCATACAATAAAATGACTAAATCTGGGCCTCCCACAAACTACCACTGATCTTCTGAACCTGAAGACAAACAAACATAACTCTGGATCAAATCATCTCCAAAACAGATAACTCTCTTCATCTCCCCATGGCCAAACGGGAACAGGACCTGACAGTTGCTCCTGATGTCTGGTCTGAGATCTGCCAAAACATGACAACTAACACAAATTTACAACTGATTCAATATAAAATGATCCATAGAACACACTACACCAGACAAAGATGATCAAAAACTGGGTTTCACCTCCGTTAGCTGTACTAACTGCAACCAAAACACCCCAGACAACTACACCTACACGCCTTCTGCCACTGCACACCTGTCTATCATTTATGGGAAAGGGTCACACAGCTCCTGTCATCAGTATTTGGCTGTCACATCCCTCCATCCCCTCTCCTCTGCATACTCGGAGACACATCCATAATTCTCTGACCAGCTGTGACAAAACCCCTCACCCCTCACCACTCTGGCTGTCACCAAGAAAACAATACTCATGAATAATAACAATCTAATAATATTTATTTATAAAGCGCCTTTGGTGCTTGTTGGCAATTCAAGATGCTTTCCAGAGGCATAACAAAAACAGAATTACAATGTGAGAACAGTAAAACATACAGTGCAACACAAAAGACTGAAGAGAATAGAAGAAGAATTAATTACAGTAGAGGAACAAGAGACCATTTAGTGCAAATAAGTCATTATCAATTAATTAATAAAAATGGGTCTTAAGTTTAGTTTTGAATGATTCCAGAGTGATGGCTTCTCTGGGTGTAAGAAGTTGGGGCGTAAATTATAAAAACAGCATCCCCATTTTTTTTCCCTCTAGTCTTAGGGATTTTCAGTAGACCTGCACAGGAGAAGCACGGTTCTTGATGGGGTGTGGTATTGTAGCATATTGGTGATATACAGTCCCTGACAAAAGTCTTGTCGCTTATCCATTTTGTAGAAACAAAAGCTTATAACTTAACTTTAAATTAATCGATTGGTTTTAGAAATGTCTCATATGAAAGCTAAAACCCTCCCAAATTATGCTCAATATACTAAAATAAATTTGCTTCACTGAAGAAAGATTGATCATTTAATGAACACAGAAAGGTCAGATTTTGGCAAGACAAAAGTCTTGTCGCCTTGTCATATGATGCACCCAATCCTAGATTACAGCCTCACCTGTGATCAGTTACTGATCAATCAATTAGTGGGTGTGTATAAAAAGAACCCCAGCACACCAGACCTTCACATCAACTGCAACTTGACCTCTGACAACATGCCTAAGATCCACCCTGAGACCAAAGCGTTAATTATCAAGAGGCTGAAGACCAGATCCACTGCTGAGGTGGCTGACACCTTCAATGTGTCTCAGCGTCAAGTACAAAGAATAAGAAAAAGATCTGAAAAGACTGGAGATGTTTTTGACAAGCCCAGGTCCGGCAGACCCCGCAAGACAACTGCTCGGGAGGACCGTTTGTTGATTCGAAAATCCAAGGCCAGCCCCTTTTCCACTGCAGCAGAGCTCCACCAGGCCTGGTCACCTCAAGTCCCTGTGTCAACCAGAACAGTTTGTAGAATTCTGTCTCGAAATGGCCTCCATGGTCGAATCAGTGCACAGAAACCAGCACTAAACAAAAGGCAATTAAAAAACCGTGTGGCATTTGCCAAGGCCCACAGCCTGCTAAAAGGATGGACACTGGAAAAGTGGCAGAAGGTGGATTTCTCAGATGAATCCTCATTGAATTACATCACAGCCGCCGCAAATATTGCAGGAGACCTACTGGAGCCCGCATGGATCCAAGATTCACCCAGAAAACAGTTAAGTTTGGTGGCGGAAAAATCATGGTCTGGGGTTACATCCAGTATGGGGGTGTGCGAGACATTTGCAGGGTGGAAGGCAATATCAATAGCCTAAAATATCAAGAAGTATTAGCTACCTCTTACATTCCCAACCATAAAAGGGGTCAAATTTTGCAGCAGGATGGTGCTCCATCGCATACTTCTATCTCTACATCAAAGTTCCTCAAGGCGAAGAAGATCAAGGTGCTCCAGGACTGGCCAGCCCAGTCACCAGACATGAACATCATTGAGCATGTCTGGGGTAGAATGAAAGAGGAAGCATGGAAGGCAAAACCAAAGAATCTTGATGAACTCTGGGAGGCATGTAAGACTGCTTTCTTTGCTATTCCTGATGACTTCATCAACAAATTGTATGAATCATTGTCGAACCGCATGGATGCAGTCCTTCAAGCTCATGGAAGTCATACAAGATATTAAATATGGATCTCACAGCACCACTACTTAATTCACTGACGTTATGCAACATATTTTTGTATTTGAAGTAAATTATTTGTTCAATTTTCTGTAGGCGACAAGACTTTTGTCTTGCCAAAATCTGACCTTTCTGTGTTCATTAAATGATCAATCTTTCTTCAGTGAAGCAAATTTATTTTAGTATATTGAGCATAATTTGGGAGGGTTTTAGCTTTCATATGAGACATTTCTAAAACCAATCGATTAATTTAAAGTCAGGTTATAAGCTTTTGTTTCTACAAAATGGATAAGCGACAAGACTTTTGTCAGGGACTGTATGTGGGGGCAAGACCATGAAGAGCTTTAGAAGTGATTAAAAGAGTTTTAAAATGTATTCTAAAAACAATTGGAAGCCAGGGTAAGGAAGCTAAAACTGGAGTGATGTGAGTTCTTTTGCTGGTGTGTGTTAAAACACCTGTGGAAAAAAAGACATAAAAAATAAGCATCACTCATCATGGAAGAACCTTCTTCTGGATCATATCACTCTCGAAAATACACCTTCCTCACACAAACACACTCACACACGTATATAAGAGGAACAGAAGCCTTTCTTATTGTTTCATCACCCCTTTTAAACCTTGATGTATGCACTTCCTACTCCCTCATGTCAAAAGATCTAATGTCTTTTATTGTTGTATTATTATTGTATTATATTAATAAATATAAAAAAAAAATCAGCTGGAGTGTGTCAGCCCCACAGTGCCCAGGCTCTGCAGAACACATTGTGAGCTGCTGCCTAAGAGCACTGGCAGAGGGGCGTTTCAGTGGCGCCAAGACCAAGTGTGGAAAGCCACTGCCGAGGCCAGGCATCTCAAACAGCAAACACCAGCAGAGCAGCAGAGTGCCTTTGTTAGAGGTGGCACAAGTGCTGCTCACACACAAGTCAGGACCTGATCACCCAGATTGGCTCTCCTGGGGGAGGAGGTCTGATGTTTAACACCCGATGATCCCTGGAACATCACTGAGGATGTGTCTTGAGGGGGCATATTACGTATTTTCTGATCTAGTGTATTATAACGTAGTTTCCTCATCACAAACAGACCTGGAGTTGTGTTTTGTTTTATTCACACATGTTTAACACACAAATCCTGCACATTTAGGCTGAGGAAACACCTTGTGATGTCATGTAGTAATACAGGAAGTGCTCCACTGTGTTTTTAAACTCCATATACTTTCACTGGAATCATTTGGATTATTTCTGACCTGGAATTGCCAATCTCTACTGAACTGAAGGTAAAAGGTTAACTTGAAAACTACCACTTCATGACATCACAAGGTAGAACAGAACATTTTGAGGTTTGGAGATGCAGACAGACTAATAATAAAGTGTTACTCAAACATGTGTGAATGAAACAAAACAACTCAAGGTGTGTTTTTGAGGAGGGAACATTCTAACATGACTTATAACCATTATGTCTAATTTAGGCCCTTTAAGCATATCCTGTGCTGTCAGTCTCTTTGAATTGTTGCTAATTGCTTGTCCCTCTTGTCTTTGTTTAATGTCGGATGCCCTCCCTCAGTCTCACACTGTGGATCCTCTGCTAATTCTCACCTTTTACCTGCTCTAGTCATTTAACTGCTCACATTTTTGATTTGCGCCTCTCTCCTCCTCTTTAAAGTCTTTTGTGTGGCATTTGTGGTGAGTTTGTGGTGTGTGTGGTGTGTGTGTGGTGAGTTTGTGGTCTGTGGTGTGTGTAGTGTGTTTGGAGTGTTTGTGATGTGTGTGGTGTGTTTGGAGTGTTTGTGGTGTGTGTGTGTGTGTTTGGAGTGTTTATGGTGTGTGTGGTGTGTGTGTGGTGTGTTTGGAGTGTTTGTGGTGTGTGTGTGGTGTGTTTGGAGTGTTTGTGGTGAGTGTGTGGTGTGTTTGGAGTGTTTGTGGTGTGTGTGTGTGTGTGTGTGTGTGTGTGTGGTGTGTTTGGAGTGTTTGTGGTGAGTGTGTGGTGTGTTTGGAGTGTTTGTGGTGTGTGTGTTGTGTTTGGAGTGTTTGTGGTGTGTGTGTGGTGTGTTTGGAGTGTTTGTGGTGAGTGTGTGTTGTGTTTGGAGTGTTTGTGGTGTTGTGTTTGGAGTGTTTGTGGTGAGTGTGTGGTGTGTTTGGAGTGTTTGTGGTGAGTGTGTGTTGTGTTTGGAGTGTTTGTGGTGTTGTGTTTGGAGTGTTTGTGGTGAGTGTGTGGTGTGTTTGGAGTGTTTGTGGTGAGTGTGTGTTGTGTTTGGAGTGTTTGTGGTGTTGTGTTTGGAGTGTTTATGGTGAGTGTGTGTTGTGTTTGGAGTGTTTGTGGTGTTGTGTTTGGAGTGTTTGTGGTGAGTGTGTGGTGTGTTTGGTGTGTTTGTGTGCTCGTCCCCCGGTGGTGCATGGAGGTTCTGCGTTGATCTCGGTGCTAATGAAGGCGTCGAGTGAAGGTGCATGAGGCTAATGCTAAAAACTGTGTGTGTTACACAAACAAACACAAAGAGGTCAGAGGTCAGGAACAAAAGAGGAGCTTAAACACATCTGCAGCTTTTGTTTGAAAAAGAACCGTTTATAAGAGTTTCATTTATATTCTGTAAACACGACCCACCTGTGTCCTCAGATACGAGGTGAACATGTTCAAATCAAATAGAACTTTTTCGAATGCTGATTTATTTTTAATGACAAAAACATGACGGACAAGTTATTTATGTTGGTGTTTTGATTCAAGACGATTATCCAGTCAGAAAGCAGAATGAGCCTCACATTCAAAGCTGAAATCCAATTTAAACCTAAAATGTCTCTCTCTGATCGGAACGGTCACTCCCTAAACTCCAGCACCTGCACCAGTCCTGGATGAGAGCTAGTGCAGCCTCTGCAGCTCAGGGAGGGAATTCTGGAGGTTCTGAGCTTCAAATGAGCCTGTCCATAAACTGAGAATGAGACAAACTTGAATGTGTCTCTACCTGCAGGTGAAGACTCAGGTGACACAGGTTCAGATGTGATTGTAGTAACTTTTTTATAACTGTAAGAGCTCGGGCTACATACAGTACAGTTCCTTTAAAGGTGCACTGTGTAACTTTTCTTGTTTGTTTGCAATGTTCTACAACAGGGATGTCCAAACTATGGCACAGGGGCCAAATGTAGCCATCGGACCAATTTTTGTTTGGTCTGCTGAACTGGCCTAAATGATCAGAGGCAGAACTTTTTTACTGCAAATGAAATTCTACCACTATTAACTCAATAGCACCACAATGCACTGTGATACAGACCGACTATAACTTATGAAAGGTATCGCCAAATCTCAATCAGCAGTGTTCTGAAGACAGTCCATGGCCCTCTGCTTCAAACATGTTTCTGTGAGAAAATTTCTCCTAAATCGTTCAGCCCTGCTCCCATAGAGTCACACTGACCCTTCCATCTAAAATCTGCCCACAGAGACGTTAAAGGATACCAACCTTAAAGTTTAAAGAGCAGAACAGTGAAGCGGCGGAGGAGGAGAGAGGAAGCGGCGAGGAGCCGAGGAGAGAGGAGGAGGAGAGAGGAGGAGGAGAGAGGAAGCGGCGAGGAGCCGAGGAGAGAGGAGGAGGAGAGAGGAGGAGGAGAGAGGAGGAGGAGAGAGGAAGCGGCGAGGAGCCGAGGAGAGAGGAGGAGGAGAGAGGAGGAGGAGAGAGGAAGCGGCGAGGAGCCGAGGAGAGAGGAGGAGGAGAGAGGAGGAGGAGAGAGGAAGCGGCGAGGAGCAGAGGAGAGAGGAGGAGGAGAGAGGAAGCGGCGAGGAGAGAGGAGGAGAGAGGAGGAGGAGAGAGGAAGCGGCGAGGAGCAGAGGAGAGAGGAGGAGGAGAGAGGAGGAGGAGAGGAGCAGAGGAGAGGAGCAGCAAAGGGCAGGTATACCATGTCCTGTCTGACTGCAGACAGCGCCCCCTGGGGGATTTACCTGCTCCTGCCCAGACTCACAGATGAGAGCCGAGTCTCTGAAGGGCTCCTTAAAACTGCACTGTGCTCTGGTGGACAATGAGGACTCATCTTTAAACAGAACCACGCCCAACAACTGAGAGAAGAATCCAGTCAGACCTGAGGCGTGGTGCTGGTTCTGTCCTGGTTTAGTTTTATTTTAGTCCTGGTTCTGACCTGACTTAGTCCTGGTTTAGTCCTGGTTCTGTCCAGCTTTAGTCTTGATTCAGTCCTGGTTTAGTCCTTTTAGGTTTAAACCAACTGGATTTCAGCACTGAAACTGGCAACCCAAATGAGAAACTCACATGAAGCTCATTCTGCTTTCTGACTGGATAATTGTCCTGAACCAAAACACAAAGTGAGACAGAAATAAATAGTCCTTCTTCATTGTTTTTGTGATTAAGAAGTTACAATAGTTCTCAGTAAAATCTGTATTTGAGTAGAACATGTTTCCCTGGGGACAGAGTTAGGTTCAGTTTATGGAATTTAAAATATAAATCTTACACACAGTTGGAAAAGGTTGTGAGCTCAGACTCAGGTGTCTCCCCCTGGTGGCCTCAGTGTGGGACGCTCCCTCTCACATCTGGGTTTGATCCAGTGCTTTGGGGAAGGTCTGGTTCAGATCTGGGACCACGGACCAAACCAAACCAAATATTTCTCATGGAGTTTACTGTGGCAGAGTGGTCAAGAGGTTGCGGGTTAGACTCCTGATCACCCTGAGTGCTTTGCCTTTTGCCTGTTCCTCTAAAAGTGTTAAAAGCAAAAGAAATCTGCGGGGAGAGCGACTTCAGAAAGGTCAAAGTTCACACGTGAGCGAGCAGAGGTAGAGGAGACAAATGCAGGTTTCTCATGAAGGACGAGTTAGTGTCACAAAGCACATTAGGAGAGGTCACATGGCTCACAGGGTCCATCAGCACAAACGAATCCCATAAACTGATTTGTACTCAGACCAGGACAGGAAACAGCTGCTCTGTGGAGCCTTTTGTCATGAATAAAGACAATTATAATTTCACTGGAAACGTTTATGACAATATTGCATTTGCTTCGTGGCTCTTTTATTGCAAATCAATACAAAAGCTTTGAAAATGTTCCTATGAATCACTTACTGTGAAATCATCAAATAAATATAATGTCTTTCATGAAGAAAGGTTTAGCTGGACGCCATCCTTTGTTCCAAAGAAAAGAATGATCTTATCAGTTTATTATTAATGGAGCTGCTCTGCTCCCATAATGCACCAGTCGAGCAAAACTGCTCAGAGCGATCAGGATTCTTTGCTAATGTCAGAATGTACAAATGTTTCCACCAGAGGGCGCAAGTTCTATTCACTTTTGACACAATGAAGCTGTTTAAATTAGGCTTAAAACAATAGCCGCTGCTAGTTTTGAGGTTGTGTAGTGAGGTGATGATGTGTGATGATCAGAATAAGAGTGGTGAAGGTGAGTGGACTTTAAAAACCCAGAGGAGCAAGGCAAGGCAAGTTTATTTGTATAGCAGAATTTGTACACAAAGTAATTCAAAGTGCTTTACAGAATAAGAAATACATTCAAATCACAATACAAACAAATTCAAACATAAATAATCATCATAAAATTAAAAAAAGAGAGAGAGAGACATTAAATGAGAGAGAAGAAGAGTGCAGAATGAAAACCTTTCAGTCATCTGCAGCTAAAGAACCGTTTTTGAGTCTGGATTTAAACAGAGTCAAAGTCAAGTCCTGTCTCACATGTTCAGACTGTTTCAGGTTTTAGCTGCATGAATCTGAAACTCTGACTCCCCGTGTTTAGTCCAGACTCTGGGCACCAGCAGGAGGCCGGTCCCTGAGCTCCTCAGAGTGCAGATGGTTCATGTGGCACGAACATGTCACAGATGAACTTTGGTGCTCGGCCATGGAGAGACTTGTGCACAAGCAGAGCCGCTTTAAAGTCTCTGAGCCACAGGGGGCAGTGCAGAGACCTGAGCACAGGACACATGTGCTTGGACTTCCTGGAGTCAGGACCCGAACTGCAGCGTTTTGGATGTACTGCAGGTGTCTCACAGCTCATTTGTAGAGGGCAATGAGCAGGCCATTATAGCATTTTTGGATGACCACCTGATGATGTCACAAGGTGGAACATAGTGTTGTGAGCTGTGCAGAAGGAGACTCTCTGACTAATCCTGCAGGGTCACTGAAACATATGTGAATGAATCATATGAATTTTATTAGTTAAGACAGGACTCGTAATTTTTGCTGGCAGAATCATTTCAAAAGTAAACAATGCCAAGAATTTTTTTTTTTTTAATGAATATATCTTTGATAAAAAACAATTTCTCACTGATTTGAATACTTTGACTTTGAGTAAATGTGAATGAAACTGTGAGAGATGAGATTTTGTTTGTTTTGAAAGATGGTCTGTGAAGAAATCCAGAACTTTGAACTGTCCCACCTAAAGAAACAAAACACTAAAAACAGCGGATCATGACTGTGAAGATGTTTCGTTGAAGCTTCAGTTAAAGGTCCTGTATTATGACTATTATATATTTGACTTTTGTGAGCTTTTATAATGCTTGTTATAATGCTGCTTCTTCGTCAAAAACATACCTGGAGTTGTGTTTTGTTTATTCACACATGTACTCAGAGCCCCGTCCCTCTGAGAGCCCCACCCTCTGGCAGACACTTGGCGGTGCACATGTAGAACCACCAGATTTAAAAACTCTTGTATTCCTACAGTCATCGGCCTCCTTCACAACTCTTCAGGACTGGCCCCTGCCGTCCCTCGCCTTTACCTGCACTTCACCTGTGTAACTGTGTACTGTTGTTGTATTTCATGTACTTCTGATTCTCGCTTATGTGATGTTCTTATGTGAATGTTCTTAAGCTGCACCAGAGCTGGTCTTCGGGGATCAAATAAATAAATCTAAATCTTTATATCGCACAGATACACTGGAGACGTTTATGATCACATGACACAAAGCAGAGGAACAGGGTCCGATGAGCTCTGCTGCCTTATCTGTGTGCATGTGTGTGTGTGTGTGTGTGTGTGTGTGCGTGTGTGTGTGTGTGTGTGTGATTGCATATGATCAGGACAATGCCTTTGAGGAGGTCAGATCCACAGATATCACACAGCCTGTTCATTTGTTCATTTGTCGTTTGGTTTGTAAGTGTTAAATGGTCACATTTTTACATGGCACTTTTCCACCTTTAAGGCTCAAAACACTTTACCTCAAAGAACCACTGTCCCATTCACACACACACTCACACACCAGTGTACGCACACACAGGGGCGAGGTGGGCTATCTTGCCCAAGGACACAACAACAGTATTCATCTGTGGGAGTGGATGAACTCTAAGTTAAACCTCTACTAAAAACCACCTCTGTTAGCCCCATTATGTACTATAGGTCTATTTTTACTCTTGTATTGTTTGTATTTTAGGAGCAGAAAAAGCAAACAGCTGCTGAGACCTGTAACAGACAAACATGATCTTTGACTTTACCAGAGACACGGCAGATGATTTCCTTCTTTGCCTGTAGCAGACATTAACAAACACAGCCAGCAGTTTTACGATCATCTGAAAACTCAAGAAAAAATATAACATGGATTTAAACAGTCCATTGTCAGGAGCCTGTGATCAGTCCGAGCGTTCATGGTTCTGTTTAGGAGTTTGATTTTCAACCAAAAACTGAGAGTGACTCACTGAAAAACCGCTGGCTAATGCTGATGCTGGGGACTGTAATGTTATTTGTGAGAGACTTATTTAACAGCAAAAATCAGCTGTAGCTCCAACTAAATCACTTCATGAGACTGTGCTCAAACAAAACTCAGTCGAACTTGAGTAAGAGAGCTTCAGACAGAGCAGTGCCTTAAGTTAGCTTCACCCCCAGGGAATGTTGATGAGATCAGCTGCAAAGTATCTCTTTATATTCTTTTGTTTTGTTGGATGGGAAAAGTCTTAAACGTGTCTAATTATGAGGACAGAAGGAAGAGCTGAGTGACACAGTGTCTGTCTGTGCGAATGGTTTGGAGATTCTTTTGTTATTAATTTTAATTACATTTTAATTAAATTTTGTTTTGTTAATTGATTTCTGATGAGATGTTTTCCTTTGTAATGAGTTTTTAGATTAGAGCCTCAAGTTTGATGAATTTTGATCTAAGTCCACGGTCCATTAAACACTACAGGAATACAGGAGGACGGGAGGGCATCTGACACACGACAAGGATACAGGAGGACGGGAGGGCATCTGATACACTACAGGGATACAGGAGGATGGGAGGGCATCTGATACACTACAGGAGTACAGGAGGATGGGAGGGCATCTGGCACACTACAGGGATACAGGAGGATGGGAGGGCATCTGATACACTACAGGGATACAGGAGGATGGGAGGGCATCTGACACACTACAGGAGTACAGGAGGATGGGAGGGCATCTGACACACTACAAGGATACAGGAGGATGGGAGGGCATCTGAAACGTGTGGAGCGGAATCAACAAAAGTGAAAAGAGGCGTGAAATGAGGACAGATAAATAAATGAAGAAATGTGTAGAGAGAAAGATAGAAAGAGAGAGAGAGAAGGGGGGAGAGAGGTAAAGAAGAAGGGAGGGATGGAGAGAGGGCGGAGTGAGTGGAAGAGAGAGAAACAAAGCGGAGAGAGAGTGTGTGTTAGAGGTATAAAAAAAGACAGGAGAGAAGAGGAGAGGGAGGGAAACATAGGTGGAGCGAGAGAGGGAGAAACAGGTAAGAAGGGAGAGCGAGATAGAAAAAGACTGAACGAGAGAGAGAAAAAACACAGAGAGGGAGAGGAGAAAGAGAGTTTATGAATAGAGAGAGGCACAGGTGGAGTAAGAGAGGGGGAGAAAGAGAGAGAAATAGAGAAGGAGAAGAAGAGAGAAAGAAGCGACTGAGAGGGGGCACGAGAGAAGGAGAAACAGAGAGAGAAGAAGGGGCAGAAAGAGAGTGAGCAGAGGAAGAGGGAGAGAGGGGAGAGAGCAACAGGCTAGAAAATCCACACTTCTCTCATCATGAATCTTCTGGTTTAAAGTTCTTTCAGCTGAAACACTCAATGAACTTTGTGCCAGTTCTTGTTTCATGAAGATAGGTCCAGGAATGACAGTGACATGAACCATAAACCAGGTCAAAACATCTGCGATCTGACAGTTCCACACAAACTCCACCTGAGAGTTCTGATCTTCTCCAGCTCAGGTTCATAGAGATCCTCCAGTGTGCTGATGTCACATCAACACTGCCTTAGACTTCAGTTTTAGACCTGGTTTTGTTCTTTCTACCATGTTCTAATGTTGTTCCCTCATCAAAAACCTGCCTGAAGAGGTTCTAGATGTCATCTGTGCAGGTTTGAGTTATTTAGCGATCTCTCCCGGGCACTATTCAAACCCTCTTAATGGTAAGATTCTGTACAAGGCTTCGCCCACAAGCCTACATCACCCATGCTCCCACACGACAATTCTGCATAAATATACAAAAACATGAGACAAAATTGTACTACAACTTCACAAACCCGATGTGATGTGCAGTAGTTTCATTAGCGAGCTGAACTCTGATGGTGTCGAGATAGTGCTCTGAAGGGGGAGTGACATAGCATGGAGAGCCAAGGGAGGGAAGACCAAGAGCATCAAAAAACAAAAATGAAACAAGGTAGAAGGGAAATACCCCTCTTTAATACCCCATAGAAGTCAAATACCCCTCTTTAATTCCCCCAGTTGAACGCAAAATGAAATCTTGAGATTGTGAAATATTGATCAGAAGAATCTTTTCAGGGGCCTGACCCATCAGACTTCACAAGGACACCAAGAAGATTCATCTTATTAATAATCAGAAATCAACTTTGAAAGTGAAATCATTTCAAAGTTTGAGATTACCCCAGATGCCCTCCCGCTATGCGCTGCAGTAGAGGCATCACACAGTCTGTTTCTACACTTCAGAAGATACGCACGCCATCTGGAATTTACTATGATCCACAAGTACATTTAGGGCGCTTTCACACCTATGGTTCGCTTGCTTTGGTCCGCACTAGTCAGAAAAATGTTACAATGTAGCAAACAGACGTGGGTACGGTTTGCTTTCACATATGCATAGTTCTAAACGAACCAAAATAGACCGCGAAGACCATCGTCACCGGAACCGGACTAAAAAACACGCCACTTTCGATCACCATGGAGGAACAGCTTTGCCTTGTGCTCCTGGCGCTGATCATCATACATTATTTTGTACGTGTAGGTACCGTATTTTCCGGACTATTGAGCGCACCTGAATATAAGCCGCATCAACTAAATTTTCAAAGAATTTTATTTTTGTACATATATAGGCCGCACCTGTCTATAAGCCGCAGGTGTCCACGTCTTCAAGAAGTTTTCAAGTTCCGAGCATCTGCTTGTATTGCCTCTGAAAGCTTTTGTCGTCTTTTTGCATTGAGTCAGTTCGTCACGCGCGAGAGTCGCTCTGGCGCTCTACTGCGCATGTCTCGAGCAGAAAGAGCCGCTGTCCTGTCTGGGATCATGTCAGTGTCTTGTATCATGTCAGTGTCTTGTAGGATTTCAGCAGATTTCAGGCTCTCCGTGGGTCGGGGTTAGTTGTATCGATCATGTATGAGTGGATGTCCCGCTACTGAAGTTTGAGACGTTTCGTCTCGTCATTTACGCCTCACCTGCATTTAACACATACGGGTCATTAAGACGTATCCCACTCACTAATGTTCATTTAGCAGCAGAACTTATTTTATCACGCAGCGATAAACTGTTTTAGTGCTGACAACAGCGCTAGCGAGTGTTCTAACTAACCCTAACCCATGTTCACCGCACAGACAGCGGCGCTTTCTGCACTCAAGCTGCGCGCGCATCCGCTGTGTTCATAGACGAATAATCCGTCCATATATGAGCCGCATCGGTGTATAAGCCGCAGGGTTCAAAGTGTGAGAAAAAAGTAGCGGCTTATAGTCCGGAAAATACTGTAATTTTCTGCAATTTCGAATAATTTCGAACATGTTTCGCGGCTGCGACTCCAAAGACAACTTATAAGTTATTCGACTCGCCGACGGCGCATTGCACGCCTCTTCAGGGAGAAGAGACGTGCCATCGCGACCGAGTAAACAGAAACATAATGCATTCCCATAATGCATTCGGTTCCGTCCAATTTGGTTTGGTTGCTTTCACACCAGATGAACCGTACCAAAGTAGGGCAGATAAAGCGATCCGAGACCACCCCTTTTTATCGGTCTCGGACCGGTTGATTTGGTGCGCACCAAAGTACCGAGATTGCATTCACACTAACGAAAACGAACCGAACTAAGAACTTTTGGTTCGAATGGGCCATTTGGTGCACACCAAATGCTGTCAGTGTGAAAGCACCCTTAGTTTAGTCCTGGTTTAGTCCTGGCTTAGTCCTGAGGGAGACTTGGGTTGGTACTACTTTAATCCTGGTTTAATCCTGGTTTAATCCTGGTTTTGTCCTGATATAGACTTGGGTAGGTCCTCTTCCAGTCTTGGTTTAGTCCACATATGTAGGTCCTGTTTGAGTCCAGATTTAGTCTTTGGGTTGGTACTACTTTAGTCCTGGTTTAGTCCTGGTTTAGTCCACATATATAAACTTGGGTAGGTCCTGTTCTAGTCCTGGTTTAGTTCTGCTTCAGTCCTGATTTAGTCCCAGTTTGCTGTGGTGTGTGAGTGAAAGTCGAGCTGAATAATATTGAATATTGAGTTTTGTAACATTTGAAAAGTGTGAGGCTCCGAGGGAAGATTTTGGAGACAGAAAACACTTTGAAATAAAACAGTTCCAGACCCTGAGTATTCACTAACGTCATCAGAAGTAGCAGAAGCAGAAGTAATAGTAGTAGAAGTAGCCGCAGTAGTAGCAGTATAGCTGCAATAGTAGTAGTAGTAGTAGTGGTGTGGGGCGTGTGTGTGTGTGTGTGGTGTGTGTGTGTGTGTGTTACAGTACATGTCTGTGTGTGTGTGTGTGGTGTGTGTGTGTGTGTGTGTTGCAGTACATGTCTGTGTGTGTGTGTGGTGTGGTGTGTGTGTGTGTGTGTGTTGCAGTACATGTCTGTGTGTGTGGTGTGGGGCGTGTGTGTGTTACAGTACATGTCTGTGTGTGTGGTGTGGGGCGTGTGTGTGTGTGTGTTGCAGTACATGTCTGTGTGTGTGGTGTGGGGCGTGTATGTGTTACAGTACATATCTGTGTGTGTGGTGTGGGGCGTGTGTATGTGTGTGTGTGTGTGTGTGTGTTGCAGTACATGTCTGTGTGTGTGAGTGTGGTGTGTGTGTGTGTTACAGTACATATCTGTGTGTGTGGTGTGGGGCGTGTGTGTGTGTGTGTGTTACAGTAAATGTCTGTGTGTGTGGTGTGGGGCGTGTGTGTGTGTGTGTGTGTGTTACAGTAAATGTCTGTGTGTGTGGTGTGGGGCGTGTGTATGTGTGTGTGTGTGTGTGTGTTGCAGTACATATCTGTGTGTGTGGTGTGGGGCGTGTGTATGTGTGTGTGTGTGTGTGTGTGTGTAAGTGTCAGGAGGACTCAGAGCTCCAGTCTGATCGCTTGGAGGTGAGTCGCCTGAACTGTGAATGAAACCTAAAACATGTTCACATGGTGGAGATGGAGGTGACGATGAGGAGGAGACACTCTGCAGGCCTGAAGGCTCTCTATATTATTAATGCTGCAGTCAGAGTTATTTTAGAGAGCAGGACTTCCTAAAGTCTGGTTACCAACAGCAACATGACCAGCTCTCCTCGTAGACATGGACCTGATGTTTCTATTATAACACAGAACTTTAAGCGGCCATGTTTGTGAGTCTCTCTGATTGGTTAATGCACCACACACACACAAGACCGTAAACACACACACACACACGCACACGCACACGCACACACACACACACACACACACACACACACACACACACACACACACAAACCCTGTAATGTTAAAAAAATAAATAAATAAAAAAAATAATAAAAATCACTGTATACTGTAAAAACACAGCCTGCAGTATAAAAACACAGCTTATCATGTAAAAAAAAAAAAAAAAAAAAAAAAAAAACTACATATACTGTAAAAGACAGACTGTACTGTATAAAAGATCACTATATACTGTACAAACATCACCTGGCATTGTAAAAATACATTCCACAGTAAAAAAACAAAAAACCAACATAAACTGTACATACTCTGACGTCACCCACAGCTTTCGGCTCCAGTCAAATGAAGCTCACTGAGGCTAGCAGTGACTATTTGGAAATCCAAACGCGAAACCAGAGAGCCAATCAGGAGCGAGGATGTTTGGATGCTCACGCCGCTGCTTTGGACGGGACACTGGGAAGAGCAGACATTCATATCTTTCAGGAAAAAAATAACAAATTAAAAACCCCGATAAACATTTTAGACCAAAATGAAGTCTGAAAGCAGCCATCACAGAGAGAGGGGCGACGGTTTTTCAACAGAGAGTAAACTGCAAATAGAGATCAATGGAACCACTTCGCGCCCATGGTCACTTCCTGTTTGAAACTTGGTGGCTAGTTCATAAGCTATGTCCATTTATATATACCGCCCTGCGCTGTAAAAACGCACAGTCCAATATTTTAGGTTTATCTAGTAATTTATATTTCTACTTTTTTAAAATTATTTCATGATTTTCTGATTTGTTTCAATTTATCGCCAAGGCTGCAACCACTGCTAACACGTTCTGGGAGTCTTGAATCACTTTATCAGTTTACATTTTAGTCTTCCCTCAAATGTTTCTGCTCCTGGATGGGTTTAAATGTGCACCATGAAATAAATCTACATTTGAAAACATAACATAGAATGCAAATTGAATTGTTATTGTAAAAAAAAAAAAAAAATAAAAAAAAAATCACATTCTTTTTTTTTTCTTCAAGTCAAAACGATTGTATTGAGTTCTATTCATTACTGCGGCTAAACAGACTGAAGCGTCTCAGTTTCACTTAAGCGCCGGAGAGTTTCATCTGAATAATTCATCCAGCTCGTTACAAAAGAGAGTGTTTAGAGACGGTAAACAGCACTGGGCTATCTTACACCAACACAGGCTAACACACGCATAGACTTTCAATGAATGTGAAATCTGTCAGAGTTCATTTTCAAAACAATTTGTAATATTTAACTCTTAAAGCTCCTATATCACACAAAATGGATTCTTATGGTTTTTAAGCCATGTTAGAATGTTGTTTCATCCTCAAAAACACACCTGGAGTTGTGTTTTGTTTCATTCACATGTTTGAGTAACGCTTTATTATTAGTCTGTCTGCATCTCCGAAGCTCCAAAGGCTCTGTTCCACCTTCCCTGATAACATGACGACGTCATGCCAACGTTGGGCCAACGTATGTGTGGACGTTGGGCCAACGTTGGCAGTTGACGTTGGGCCGATGTCATTTTGCTCATTGGCAAGTGATTGGGCCAACGTCATCAAAAGACAGTTGGCTAGACGTTGGCCCAACGTTAAACCGAAAATGTTCATTTTGTCTTCTTATGTACTTTAAACTTCTTAGGTTCTTTTAAAAGACAATACAGTAACTTGTATTTACCTTGTTGACATGTTTCGGCTGCTAGCTGCGAGCCATCTTCAGCCTGATTGACCTGGCAGGTCGCTCAGACTGACCACACCTCCCGTCGCCTGGTGCTCTCTGGAGGAGGGTGTCCCAGGTGTGTGAAAGGAGCTCACACACCTGGCTGACCACGCCTACAGGAAGTAACAACTGCTGATATACGACACGTCACCACCAACACCGGTGACAGTTCTGAAGATGGCTCGCAGCTAGCAGCCAAAACATGTCAACAAGGTAAATACAAGTTACTGTATTGTCTTTTAAAAGAACCTAAGAAGTTTAAAGTTGGCCCAACGTCTTGCCAACATTTAATAGGTGAGTGGGCCAACGTTAGCAGTTGACGTTGGGCCAACGTTAGCAGTTGACGTTGGGCCGACGTCATTTTGCTCATTGGCAAGTGGTTGGGCCAACGTCATCAAAAGACGGTTGGCTAGACGTTGGCCCAATGTCTAACCAACTATTAATTAAGCTTTTTATATACAGTCCCTGACAAAAGTCTTGTCGCTTATCCATTTTGTAGAAACAAAAGCTTATAACCTGACTTTAAATTAATCGATTGGTTTTAGAAATGTCTCATATGAAAGCTAAAACCCTCCCAAATTATGCTCAATATACTAAAATAAATTTGCTTCACTGAAGAAACATTGATCATTTAATGAACACAGAAAGGTCAGATTTTGGCAAGACAAAAGTCTTGTCGCCTACAGAAAATTGAACAAATAATTTACTTCAAATACAAAAATATGTTGCATAACGTCAGTGAATTAAGTAGTGGTGCTGTGAGATCCATATTTAATATCTTGTATGACTTCCATGAGCTTGAAGGACTGCATCCATGCGGTTCGACAATGATTCATACAATTTGTTGATGAAGTCATCAGGAATAGCAAAGAAAGCAGTCTTACATGCCTCCCAGAGTTCATCAAGATTCTTTGGTTTTGCCTTCCATGCTTCCTCTTTCATTCTACCCCAGACATGCTCAATGATGTTCATGTCTGGTGACTGGGCTGGCCAGTCCTGGAGCACCATGGTGGTGCTCCATCGCATACAAGTATGCGATGGAGCACCATCCTGCTGCAAAATTTGACCCCTTTTATGGTTGGGAATGTAAGAGGTAGCTAATACTTCTTGATATTTTAGGCTATTGATATTGCCTTCCACCCTGCAAATGTCTCGCACACCCCCATACTGGATGTAACCCCAGACCATGATTTTTCCGCCACCAAACTTAACTGTTTTCTGGGTGAATCTTGGATCCATGCGGGCTCCAGTAGGTCTCCTGCAATATTTGCGGCGGCTGTGATGTAATTCAACCGAGGATTCATCTGAGAAATCCACCTTCTGCCACTTTTCCAGTGTCCATCCTTTTAGCAGGCTGTGGGCCTTGGCAAATGCCACACGGTTTTTTAATTGCCTTTTGTTTAGTGCTGGTTTCTGTGCACTGATTCGACCATGGAGGCCATTTCGAGACAGAATTGTACAAACTGTTCTGGTTGACACAGGAACTTGAGGTGACCAGGCCTGGTGGAGCTCTGCTGCAGTGGAAAAGGGGCTGGCCTTGGATTTTCGAATCAACAAACGGTCCTCCCAAGCAGTTGTCTTGCGGGGTCTGCCGGACCCAGTCTTTTCAGATCTTCTTCTTATTCTTTGTACTTGACGCTGAGACACATTGAAGGTGTCAGCCACCTCAGCAGTGGATCTGGTCTTCAGCCTCTTGATAATTAACGCTTTGGTCTCAGGGTGGATCTTAGGCATGTTGTCAGAGGTCAAGTTGCAGTTGATGTGAAGGTCTGGTGTGCTGGGGTTCTTTTTATACACACCCACTAATTGACTGATCAGTAACTGATCACAGGTGAGGCTGTAATCTAGGATTGGGTGCATCATATGACAAGGCGACAAGACTTTTGTCTTGCCAAAATCTGACCTTTCTGTGTTCATTAAATGATCAATCTTTCTTCAGTGAAGCAAATTTATTTTAGTATATTGAGCATAATTTGGGAGGGTTTTAGCTTTCATATGAGACATTTCTAAAACCAATCGATTAATTTAAAGTCAGGTTATAAGCTTTTGTTTCTACAAAATGGATAAGCGACAAGACTTTTGTCAGGGACTGTAGAGACTGGCCATTCCAGGACTGAATTATCCAAATGATTAGAGAAGGTGTATGGAGCACTTCCTGTATTACCACATGACATCACAAGGTGGAACAAAGTGTGAAGAACTCAGTCTCAGTCTGCAGGGTTTGTGTGTTAAACGTGTGTGAATGAAACAAAACGAGGACGAGGAAACAACATCAGAACATGGATCAGGAAACAGAGTCATACAGGCTCTTTAAACGTCAAATCCACTTTATTTAAATGGTACATTTTAATAACAAAACAGTTTCTGCACAGTCAAAGACTAAAACAACATTAAAAACAACAAAAGTTGTTGTATTGATACTTTGCAGCTGATTTCATCAACATTCTCTAGGGGTGTGATGCTAACTGTAGGCTCTGCTCTGTCTGAGGCTTTGTTAGAGCCTTATTTTTAACACAATCTGACCTTAAAGAACTGTCTTAGCTCACCTTTTAGTTAAAAATCAAACTCCTAAACAGGACCACGAATGTTTGTATTTATCACAGGCTCCATTTTGTATTTTTTCTTGAGTCTTGACTTAAATTTATTTGGCTGTGGTTGTTAATGTGTGCATCATGTCACCATGGTAACAGCTGTACATTCTGCCATAAACATAGATATAGCATCAAGTCACTGTACGTTACACCACGTCACATCACGTCAAGTACCAATTAAAAATTAATTAAATTGTCTAATGTAATTTAATTACATTCAATTACACACAATTCCAGGTATTCAGGAAAACAGCTTTATAATCCTAGAGTGTAAAAAGAAGTGGACTAAGAGAGTTTCACTATTTCACCCACAGTGAAATAGTGAAATAAAAACACCAGGATCATGTAGAGTGGGTTAATACGAACATTTAAGACCAAAATGACAAGGCCACAGCAGCAGGTACAGTTACAGTTACAGGTGATGGTTTTTCAATAGAAAGTGAATTGGAAACAGAGTCAGTGGAGCCAGAAGTGAGTCCATGCTCACTTCCTGTTTGGAATGCGGCAGCTAGTGGGTTAGCTTTGTCCATTTACTTATACAGTCTATGTTCATAACATGGTTAAAGAGCATCCAGGACGAGTGTTTGTAAAACGATCTCAGCTCAACATTCCACAGACATGGCCACAGTTTGGTCGCACACTCACACTGGACACTTGTTTTTATGAATGACACAAACTAACGCACAAGTCGAGGTGTTCTGTTTTAAATCTCTTTTTCAGGAGGAAAGAGTGTGGGCCGAGGCTCAGGGCCACCTGCAGTTCTAACCACGCAAACCAACAAAGAACAAACACAAACCCACGTTTTATTTTTACACTTCCTCTCTGAACTATTCCTAAAAGGTCTGTAATTTTGAAAATGGCATATCTTCTTCTTCTGTTGTTGTTCTTCCCTCATCACACACACGTCTGAAGAGCGTTTTTGTGTCTTTCTTTTCTAGATGAGAAATATCATGATAACTCCAGGCCTGTTCAAACCATCCTTACTGATGTCATCAACATTCCCTGGAGGTGTGATGCTAACTGAAGGCACAGCTCTGTCTGAAGCTCTGTTACTCAAGTTAGATTTGAAGCTCCACCCACAAGTTTCTGGTGAGGGGTTAGCTATTGCTTCAGTGGGCATGATATCACTTTGCCTGTAATGTTCTGCACTATGGCATTAAACTCATTTGTCTCGCATGTATTCATTTACAGGTTTTTAAAGCCTCTCTCTGTAAATGTTTCAGCTAATAAGACTACAATATTTTTACTCATTTTTATTTGAAGAAACAGCCTCCTCCCATACACCAGACTCATGAGTTGACCTGAGATGAGGGCAGCTCAAATGAATCTTATTCAGATGGAGCTTTGTATTGTAATACAGTGAGTTATTGGCTCTAGTAGAAATGATCAGGTTCAACATTTGTGAATTTACCTTTTGTAGATTTCATGGTAAAGTACGAAAAAAGGAAAGTGTCTCTGTCCCCAAATAAGAAGACGACATCTTCACTCTAGACTCTGAAAAGCACTCTTATATCTGTGAGCATTCATTTGTTGATGTTTTATTGTTGTAGATGTCATAATTGTAAATCCTGTTTATGTTTTGAGGGAGAGTTTCTTCTTCCTCTGGTCTCCTCGTGTTTCCTGTTTATCTAATCACTTGAACTCTAATCATATTAAGACAAATGCTCCACTTCAGCAGCTGCAGCTATGGTCTCATTCAAATCCCAGGATCAAAATGACTTCCGTCTGTGTAAGGTGAGCCTCTAAAGCTATAACATGTAACATTACCCTGTTTAGTTTTCATACTGGACAGATAATGCTGATCTACAGCCTCATGCTGTGGAGAAAGACCAGGAAGTCCACGGCTCAAGTGACACACAAATAAACAGGACGATTGTAACTGGAGAAAAGATGATATTATTACAGTATTCAAAAGCTTTGATACACTTCTCAATTGAAAACTGACAAAATTATAGCTCATGAAAATGTAGTTTTACATTTGATCCATCGTCCTCCAAAAACTTTTTCCATCCATCCAAACTCAGACTGTGCTCATGTGTTTCATTCAGAAGCAGCAGCAGAAGCTTCAGTCGAGCTCTCAGGGGCCACACAGAAGCTCTCACACTGTTCACACTTTACACTGTTCACACTTTACACTGTTCACACTTTACACTGTTTACACTTTACACTGTTCACACTTTACACTATTCACACTTAACACTCTTTACACTGTTCACACTTCACACTGTTCACACTTTACACTGTTTACACTGTTCACACTTTACACTGTTCACACTGTTAATACTGTTCACACGTTTACACTGTTCACACTTTACACTGTTCACACTGTTCACACTTTACACTGTTCACACTTTACACTTTTCACACTGTTCACACGTTTACACTGTTCACACTTTACACTGTTCACACTGTTCACACGTTTACACTGTTCACACTTTACACTGTTCACACTGTTCACACTTTACACTGTTCACACTTTACACTGTTCACACTGTTAATATTGTTCACACTGTTTACACTGTTCACACTTTACACTGTTCACACTATTCACACTTTACACTGTTCACACTGTTAATACTGTTCACACGTTTACACTGTTCACACTTTACACTGTTCACACGTTACACTGTTCACACTTTACACTGTTCACACTTTACACTTTTCACACTGTTCACACTTTACACTGTTCACACTGTTAATATTGTTCACACTGTTTACACTGTTCACACTTTACACTGTTCACACTATTCATACTTTACACTGTTCACACTTTACACTGTTCACACTATTCACACTTTACACTGTTCACACTATTCATACTTTACACTGTTCACACTTTACACTGTTCACACTGTTCACTATTCACACTGTTTACACTGTTCACACTTTACACTGTGACTCTGGGGGTGGAAGAGCTGTGGTGTTTTTGTCTAAAACCAGCTGATATATTCAAACATTTTAAATACAAATATATTTATTTGTTCTTAAATCGGTTATATTCCTTAATTAGTCCTGGTATAGTCCTAGTTTAATCCTGGTATAGTTCTGATCTAGTCCTAGTTTAGTCCAGGTTTAGTCCTGGTTTAGTTCTACTTTTGTGATGAAGATGAAAAATGTGTAACACATTTTGTTCCACAGCAGTTCTAGAATTCTTTATAAACTGATAGTTTTTCCCAGAAGTGTTGCACAAACGCAGTTGTGATGAAATTGCCCCGTAGCCCTCCTCCTCCTCTCCTGTTCTCCGTCGATCCTCTTTCTCTCCTCCCTTTTCCCTTTTTCTCTTCCTCCTCCTTCTCTCCTCTTCCCCTTCCTTCTCTCCACCTCCTCCTCTCTTCCTTTCTCTACTATTCCTCCACTCCTCCTCCCTCTCTCCTCCTCTTGTCCTCCTTATAACTCCCTTTCTCCTCTCCTCCTCCCTCTCTCCTCCTCTCTCTCTTCTCCTCCCTCTCCCCCCCTCCCTCTGTCCTTCTCTCTCCTCCTCCTCTCTCTCCCTCCCTCTCTTCTTCTCTTCCCCCCTCCCCTCCTCCACCTCCTCGTCCCTCTCTCCTCTTCCTCCCCTCCTCCTCCTCCTCCTCATCCCTCTCTCCTCTTCCTCCCCTCTTCCTCCTCCTCCTCCTTGTTCCTCTCTCCTCTTCCTCTCCTCCTCCTCCTCGTCCCTCTCTCCTCTTCCTCCCCTCCTCCTCCTCCTCATCCCTCTCTCCTCTTCCTCCCCTCCTCCTCCTCCTCCTCCTTGTTCCTCTCTCCTCTTCCTCTCCTCCTCCTCCTCGTCCCTCTCTCCTCTTCCTCCCCTCCTCCTCCTCCTCATCCCTCTCTCCTCTTCCTCCCCTCCTCCTCCTCCTCCTCCTTGTTCCTCTCTCCTCTTCCTCCTCCTCCTCCTCCTTGTTCCTCTCTCCTCTTCCTCCCCTCCTCCTCCTGCTCCTCGTCCCTCTCTCCTCTTCCTCCCCTCCTCCTCCTCCTCCTCCTGCTCCTCGTCCCTCTCTCCTCTTCCTCCCCTCCTCCTCCTCCTCCTGCTCCTCGTCTCTCTCTCCTCTTCCTCTCTTCCTCCTCCTCCTCCTCCTCTCTTTCTTGGCTCAGAGTGTGTGTTGTATAATCTGTAGAAGCTGCAGTCCCTCCCTCGCTCAGGTGGGTTCGATTACAAAAATTTAATTCAGTCACTGGACAAAAGTTTCAGCGTGAATCGTCGTCTGTCAGAGCTGAAGTTTCCTCAAACAGCTGTTACCTCGGCGTCTGTGCTCCGTTCCCAACGACAACAGAGGAATCGTGTGGGAAAAATATCGAATTGTGATTTTTCTGACAAGATTTTGATTCGTGTTTTGAAGTTTAACACGCCCAGAAGAATCGAGAAAAAGACTGAAATCTGAACTGAACATGTTTGTACAGACCTAAACTACAGCGTTAGACGTTTTTATGCACAATAAGACCCCACTGAAACACAGGGAGGGCATCTGACACACAGGGACATTTCAGAACATTTCAGGGTTAGAAGTTTTTATGCAGAATAAGAATAATGCATGAAGTCAGTTTGTATAGAGGTTTATAATGCTGCACCTTTAATTCACCTGTAGGTCTGTGTAACTATGCTTATCTATCGCCATGGAGACGAGCACCGCCGGGCCAAGATACAGGTCAGATCTGTGGAGAAAAAAAACTATGTTTATTTCAAGGTATTTTACTATGGAACATCCTATGCAAAACAGGAACATTTCCATGGAAACAAGCAGGTATAGCAGATTATCTCACAGAAAAGTTACATAATACACCTTTAATATAGTTGATACAAACTGTAGTAAAACAACACATTAAATGTCAGTATAATTTTCCATAAAAATTACAAAGTGATGTTTTTGTAATATTTTGTGGTTAGTTCTATGGTTCCATTCACTTTTTGAACCAAACTTGAACCTCCACCAGGACATTTACAGACACATTTTAACACCTTCATGAGAGATTACAAACAAATCAATATTCTCAAGATATTACAGTCTCCAGAGCCTGTGGAGCAGGTCTGGAGCAGGTCTGGAGCCTGTGGAGCGGGTCTAGAGCAGGTGTGGAGCAGGTCTGGAGCAGGTCTGGAGTAGGTTTGGAGTAAGAATAGAGCAGGTCTGGAGCAGGACTGTAGCTAGTCTAGAGCCTCTGAAGCAGGTCTGGAGCAGGACTGGAGCCTCTGAAGCAGGTCTGGAGCAGAGCAGGGGGCGGTCTTTGGCTCTGGTTCTTTGGGCTGGTGCTAATCCTGGTGTGTTTTATGATCCGTGGAGTGCGTCAAACTGTTTCCACTGCTGCAGCTCCACACAGGCCCAGGAACACTGCTCTGGGGCAGGGGGCAGGGGAGAGGGGGAGAGGAGGAGAAGAGGGGCAGAGGGAGAGGGAGGATTTGGTCAACACAAATCACAGTATTTCTTTTTTATTATTATCCTTTCTTATCCCTATAGGGAAACTGTCCTCTGCATTTGACCCATCCTTTCAGGAGCAGTGGGCAGCACACGAGGCGCCTGGGGGACCCATCTCCATGATCTTGTTGCTGGTCTTGGTCTGGACCTCAGCTGGAGGATTTTTACCTATGGAGCATGTTTTTGGGTTGATGGGGGAAACTGGAGTGCCCAGAGAAACCCACCCAGACACGGGAAGAACGTGCAAACTCTACACAGAAAGGCCTGGGAGATCAAACCAGGAACCTTCTTGCTGTGAGGCGTGAGTGCTCGCCCAAATTCATTCACCAAAAGTTTCAACTGAACATTCACCGCAGCATTCACCTGCAAAAGAAAACTACTTTTGTTGCAATACCGCTACTACTACTACTATTACTATTACTGCTACTACTGCCACTACTACTACAGTACTACCACTACTACTACTATTACTGCTACTACTACTACTACTACTACTACTACTACTACCACTACTACTACTACTACTACTACTACTACTACTATTACTATTACTGCTACTACTACTACTACTACTACTACTACTACTACTACCACTACTACTACTACTACTACTACTACTACTATTACTATTACTGCTACTACTACTACTACTACTACTACCACTACTACTACTACTACTACTACTACTACTACTATTACTATTACTGCTACTACTGCCACTACTACTACAGAACTACCACTACTACTACTATTACTGCTACTACTACTACTACTACTACTACTACTACTACCACTACTACTACTATTACTATTAATGCTACTACTGCCACTACTACTACAGAACTACCACTACTACTACTACTACTACTACTACTACTACTACTACTACTACTACTACCACTACTACTACTATTACTGCTACTACTACTACTACTACTACTACTACTATTCAATTCAATTCAATTCAATTCAATTTATTTTTGTATAGCCCAAAATCACAACAAGAGTTATCTCGGCGGACTTCACAAAATTGTTGATTAATAAAGCAGAAGAAACATTCATAAATCAAAAATACAGAATGTCCAACAACAAGCAGGCAAATGGATGATTGTCCCAGCATCTCCTGTCCTTAGACCCTCCTTCTCGGCAAGGAAAAACTCAGAAAAACCCAATGGGAAAACGGAGAAACCTCGAGGACAACCACAGTGAAGGAGAGATCCACTCCTATGGACGGACAGACAGATGAAACTACTAATCTAGCAGGACGAGGACAGTTAATCCAGGACAGGGAAGGAGAGGAGGGGTCCAGGTCCTCGACACTAGGGGGCAGCAGCGGTCCGAACTGGAACAGCAGCATCTGAAACAGTTACACTCCCCAAAAGGGGAGTGGGACAGGGACAACATGTGAATAGCAAAGAACAGACTACGAATGAACTAGTAATTGAATATTCATAACAGTAGGAGGAGAAAAAGTAGGAGAAACCAGAGGACAGTGCTCAAGTTGCCATACTTTCCCCAGTAATATATCTCCTAGAGCAGCTTAACTAGGCCTATGGGTTTAGTTTCTGTTCCTAACTGACCTGACCATAAGCTAATTCAAAGAGGAACGTTTTGAGCCTAATCTTAAATGTAGAGACTGTGTCAGCTTCTTTGACATGAGCAGGGAGCTGATTCCACAACAAGGGTGCTTGGTACCTAAAAGCTCTACCTCCTAAAGTACTTTTAGCGACTCTAGGAACCACCAATAGTGCAGCATTTTGAGAGCGGAGTGAACGGTTAGGATGATAAGGTACAATTTCATCTTTAATGTAGGAAGGGGCCATGTCATTTACAGCTTTATAGGTTAGAAGAAGAATTTTAAATTTTACTCTAAACTCAACCGGAAGCCAATGAAGATTTTTTAATACTGGAGTAATGTGCTCTCGTTTTTTAGTACCTGTTAGTATTCTTGCTGCTGCATTTTGAACCAATTGAAGGCTTTTTATAGAGCTTTTAGGGCAAGCTGCAAGCAGGGAGTTACAGTAGTCTAACCTCGAAGTGACAAAAGCGTGGACAAGTTTTTCAGCATCATTTTTTGGCAGTACATTTCTAATTTTGGCTATATTGCGTAAATGAAAATAAGCTGTTTTACAGACATGGCTTATGTGTGCTTTAAATGAGAGTTCTTGATCAAATAGGACTCCAAGGTTTCTTACAGTGGAGCTGGAGGCTACACTGACATTGTCCAATGTGATTATCTGCTCAGTTAGAGAGTCAAACTTTACATCGAGCCCAGCTGCAGGCCGGGACAAAACCACAATAGAGTCTCGTAGGTGTTTAGGGCCTAATAGAATGACTTCAGTTTTTTCAGGGTTAAGAAGTAAATAATTAAAGGTCATCCATGTTTTTATGTCCCTCACACAGTCACTAAGCCTTTCAATTTGATTAGTCTGATCAGGTTTCATTGATAGGTACAGCTGGGTGTCATCTGCATAACAGTGGAAATCGATACCGTGCTTTCGGATGATATTACCTAACGGTAGCATATAAAGGGTAAACAGAACTGGACCCAGAACTGAACCCTGTGGCACACCGTAGGCTACTTTAGAGCACTGTGAGGAGCTCTGGTTTACATTTACAAACTGGTACCTATCGGATAAATAGGATTTAAACCAGCTGAGGGCAGTTCCTCTGATGCCCACATCACATTCCAACCTCTGCAGTAAAATGTTGTGGTCGATTGTGTCAAAAGCTGCGCTGAGGTCCAACAGAACCAGTATTGAGACCTGACCATTGTCAGCAGCCAATAACAAATCATTTGTTACTTTAACCAGGGCTGTTTCAGTGCTATGATGAGTTCTGAATCCAGATTGAAATTTTTCAAATAAATTATTTTCCTGCAGATGACGACAAAGCTGTTTAATTACAATTCTCTCCAGAATTTTAGAAATAAACGGAAGATTTGAAATAGGTCTGTAATTGGCTAAGAGGTCAGGATCAAGATTAGGCTTTTTTAGGAGCGGCTTAATTACCGCATATTTAAAAGACTGAGGCATGTAACCACTTTCCAGTGAAGTATTTATTATATTAAGAATAGGATCAATAATTAGAGGGAGAATTTCTTTGAAAAGTCTACTTGGGATTGGGTCTAACATACAAGTTGAGGATTTAGAGGACATAAAGGCTGAAGTTAATTCTGCATGATTTAGAATGGCAAATTTCTCAAAAACTGGACCAAGTGAGGGTAATTCAGATCCTACCAAAACTGAACATGAGTTTAATTGAGACCCTACTCTTACAGCTTGAACTTGCTCAGAATTAAAAGTAGGGGCAATTCCATTTATTTTATCTCTTATAGTAATGATCTTATTATTAAAAAATGTCAGGAAATCCTCAGAACTGAGAGTAATTGGGATTGAAGGTTCTACTGCACTGTGGCAGTTAGTCAGCCTGGGTACAGTGCTGAATAAGAACCTAGGATTATTTTTGTTTACTTCAATTAGATTGGAATAGTAACTGGTTTGGGCCACACGCAACGCCTGCTTATAGGACAAAAGGCAGGTTTTCCATGCTTTTAAAGACTGCACTGAGTGTGCTTTACGGTAACTTTTCTCAATTCTCCTAGCCTTTTGTTTGTGTGCACGCAATTTTTCATTATACCATGGAGCAGATCGCCTTGGCCTGACAACTTTCTGTTTTAGTGGAGCAACTGCATCAAGGGCAGTTTTCAAAGAATCCATGGTCTTATCAACAAATTGGTCACTTTTGATGGGATTTAAACCATCCTCAGCTGGGTCACATGACATTAAATATTGGCCCAATTATTTCTATGAAATTAGTAACAGCTTTTTCAGAAATTGTTCTTTTAGTTATTATTTTATTGTGGTGAACAAAGAAATCTTTAAGAATAAACTGAAAGGTAATCAAAAAATGATCTGATAATATAGGATTTTGTGGGAGGACTTTTAGATCGCTGATCTCTATGCCATATGTTAGAACAAGATCCAATGTGTGCTTATGACTGTGTGTGGGCTGATTTACACTTTGAGTAAAACCAATGTCATTCAAAAGAGCGCCAAAGGCTTTGTTTAGACAATCATCTTTCAGATCGGTTTTTATGTTAAAATCTCCAAGTATTATAATTTTGTCCCAGTCTACAACCAAACCCGACACAAAATCCGAGAACTCTGTTAAAAACTCTGAATAAGGACCAGGAGGTCGGTAAATTATTATAAATAAAACACCTTTTTGGTTTTTCCAATTATGGCAGGTTATTGATAGACAGAGGCTTTCAAACGAGCCAAACGCTTTATTAGTTTTAGGACAAAGCAACAAGCCAGAATGAGAAATGGCTGCAACACCACCACCTCGACCAGTGCTCCTGGCACTCAGAAAGTTGACATGACTTGGAGGTGTGGACTCATTTAATCTCACAAAATCACCAGGTTGAAGCCAAATTTCAGTCAGGGCCAAAATATCAATGTTATGGTCCTGAATTAATTCATTGACTAAAAAGGATTTAGAAGAAATCGACCTAATGTTTAGCAGTCCACACTTTACACACTTATTTAGAGGCTGACTAGTATCACGAGTTGGTATTTGTATTAAATTTTTTGGTCTTTTAAATGTATTTTTATTTTTATTTTTTCGGGGGACAGACACAGTCTCTATCTGACTAGGTTCTGAATACTTGATTTGTGACAGAGCGGGCGAGAGCCTAGCGTCAGTAACAGAGGAGCAGGATTTTCCACTAACTCTCCTCTGCGCCCGGGACTCACTTTTTCCCTGTCACTTTAGGCGACTAAGACT
The DNA here is from genome assembly GCA_029959045.1 of Taenioides sp. WSHXM2023. NCBI lineage: Eukaryota > Metazoa > Chordata > Actinopteri > Gobiiformes > Gobiidae > Taenioides > Taenioides sp. WSHXM2023. The sequence goes on from CM057099.1 coordinate 29,558,943, forward strand.
ATCGGTCAAATTTCTGACTAAAAGAGATGTGCCCGCCGAAGTCGGATGGACACCATCCCTGCGTATGAGCCCGGGCTTCCCCTCGAACGCACTCCAATTGTCAACAAAAACTACATTGTTTTGGGGGCACCAACTAGAAAGCCAGCAGTTAAATGCTGACTGTCGGCTGTACAGTTCAGCATTGACACGACAGGGTAGAGGGCCAGAAAATATTACGGTCTCCGACATCGACTTTGCCAATTCACACACAGCCTGTACCTGCAATTTGAGAACTTCTGATTGTCTCCGCCAGGCGTCATTACCGCCTGCGTGAATCACGACTCGACTGTACCTCTGCCTACTCTTTCTAAGAAGCCTAAGGTTTCCATCGATGTCACCCATTCTGGCCCCCGGATAACACCTAACTGATGCCGCTGGCAGCTCCACGTCTCTAACTATAGAGCTTCCAATCACTAGAGTCTCACGAGTCCAAGTAGCGGGTGTGTCGCCGCTGAGAGGGGCAAACCTATTTGTGACGGGGAGCTCCTGGTGCACTACTGGGTGGCGTGTAGCGCTATGCTTCTTCCGAACTGTCACAAATCGATCCTGGTCTTCTCCCAGCTGCGGGGAGGTCACTGGGGAGCTAGGCTGGCTAACGCTAGCAGCCCTAGCTCTGACACGGTCCGCGCTCCCTGACGTTACAATCTGACTATAGCTGGGTCTAAAGGCCTCCAATGAGCGGATCCGCGTTTCTAACTCAGTAACCCTTGCCTCCAAAGCTACCACTACACTACACTTCACGCAACTAAGCCTATCGTCAGTGAAAGAGCAAGGGTTCTCACTCCACATATGACAGCTTGAGCAGGACAGCGCAGTAGCGGTGCTAGAAGGCCCAGCCATGATGCTAACAAGTTAGGCTAACAAGCTAGGCTAACTCAGGCTGGAGCGAGAGTATAGGTGCTTTGAATCCACAAACTATTGAGACTAGATGTACTACGAATGGATTAAAGACCAATCGACTAGAGCTGGTATGGTGAAGAGCAAATTCATTTGGGATAAGTTCGTGGATTGAGACAAAAAGTAGAGACAAAAGGTAGAGAGAGTCTAACACACAGCACGTAAGCCGAAAACAACTCACCGGATGTGACGTCCTCCTTGTCTCCTACTACTACTATTACTGTTACTGCTACAACTGCCACTACTACTACAGTACTAACACTACTACTACTACTACTACTACTACTACTATTGCTTCCACTACAGCTCTTCGTGCTTTTTATCCTTCTATAACTACTACTTGTTACTACTACTACTACTACTACTACTACTAATGCCACTTCTTGTGCATTTAATTCATAGCCATCTACTCCTACTAATAATGTTGCTACTACTGTTGCTACTACTACTACTACTACTACTACTACTACTACTACTACTATTACTACTAGTTTATTGGTTTACTACAGTTCATCTACTCCTACTACTATTATTACTGCTATTATTACTACTAATGATACCACTACCACCACTACTACTACTACCACCACTACTACTACTCCTAGTACTGCTCCTGGAATACAGTGTTTTTTATTTCCTGAAAAAATGGTTTTGTTGATCTCGAGGTTTAAAAGTTGGACAAACTCATCTCATTCTTGAAAAGACTCGGCTCTGCTCTGGAAGGGGGGGGGGGACATTTATTTGACTTTAGTCAAATAAATGTCAAATGTCTAAGAAGAGAGACGGAAATAGAGAGAGGGGGTAGACAGACAGAGGGAAATAGAGAGAGCGAGAGAAAGAAAGAGGGAGAGAGAGAAGAGAAATCAGAGAAAGAAAGAGGAGAGAGAGAGGGAGAAGGAAGAAAGAAAGAAAGAAAGAAAGAAAGAAAGGGAATAGAGAGTGGGAAGGAGAGATGAGAGAGGGCAAGAGAGAGAAAGAAAGAAAGAAAGAAAGAAAGAAAGAAAGAAAGAAAGAAAGAAAGAAAGAAAGAAAGAAAGAAAGAAAGAAAGAGGGAAATAGAGAGAGGAGGAGATAAGAGAGAGGGAGAGACAGACAAAGAAAGAAAGAGAGAGAGAGAAAGAATGGGAGAAAGAGACAGACGAGAGAAAGAGGAGAGAGGGAGGGAGGGAGGGAGGGAGAGAAGAGAGAGAAAAAAGGGGTAAGCAGAGAAAGAAATAACGAAAGAAAGAAAGGGGGAAATAGAGAAAGGAGGAGATAGGAGAGAGGAAGAGAGAGAGAGAAAGATATAGAAAGAGAGAAGAGAAAGAAAGAGGAGAGAGAGGGAGGGAGAGAAGAGAGAGGAGAGATAGAAAGAAAGAAAGAAAGAAAGAAAGAAAGAAAGAAAGAGAGGGGGAAGTGTATATATATAGAGAGAGAGAGAGAGGAAGAGAGAGAGAGTGAAGGAAATAGAGAGGGTGGGAGAGAGGAGAAAGAGACGACAAAGATACAAAATCCTAACCCTGACAATTATTACATGATTTAAACTCCACCATGGTAAAAAATGTTAAACTTGAAAGAGCAAGAGAGAGAGATAGAGGAGAGAAAGAAAGAGAGGAAGAGATGCATTTGTTTATTTCAGTGACTGTGAAACGAAGGAGCTCATTGGTCACCATCATGTGCAAACACAATCACACGTCTCTTCCCTCAGACGAACAGAGTTTAATTCACAAATCCTCCATGTTTTTCCGTTTTCTGTGATGTTTTTGTCTTTTTTTCTTTTTGCACCGGTGACCAGACGCACATCTTCACAAAGTGCTGGACAAATGTGCGTTCAGGTAAGACTTGGACTGGAAATTTGCCCTGATAGAGTTTGAAAATGTGAGCTCTTGTCACGGTCTGTTCCTGGCCAAATGAGATGATAGATTATAGATGATAGATTATAGATGATAGATTATAGATTACAGATGACAGGTTTCTTTGCACTTCCCTGTTCCCTCATTCTCAGAACACATATGACGCCACAATTTGGTACAATTTGAGTTTTAGTTTCAGCTCAGAGATGCAAAACTGTGAATGTACTCTCATGTCAAATTACTCACATAAAATTACCTAAATAGAACATATTCCTGTGTGTGTCAGATGCCCTCCCATCCTCCCGTATCCCTGTAGTGTGTCAGATGCCCTCCCATCCTCCCGTATCCCTGTAGTGTGTCAGATGCCCTCCCATCCTCCCGTATCCCTGTAGTGTGTCAGATGTCCTCCCACCTCCTGTATACCTCTAGTGTTTCAGATGCCCTCCCATCCTCCCGTATCCCTGTGTGTCAGATGCCCTCCCATCCTCCCATATTCCTGTAGTGTTAGACTGAGATGGAAGCAGGTCTAATGTCTCTACTGTAGTTAATCTGCAGATGTTGAGGAGTGTTAGATGCCCTCCCAGATGTTGAGGAGTGTTAGATGCCCTCCCAGATGTTGAGGAGTGTTAGATGCCCTCCCAGATGTTGAGGTGTGTTAGATGCCCTCCCAGATGTTGTGGTGTGGTTGGAGAACTACAGAGAACGGACCTCGTTAATAGAAATGATCAGTAAATGTTCCATACTTTTATGTATCGACTTAAATGTGTAATTTCAAAGTACATTTACACGTAATTCATTTGTTTTTCACGTTTTACCGCAAACACTTTTATCTGGAGCTGGGGTTTGTGAAAAATGTGAAAGATAGTCATTTTCAAATAGCTGCGTTCTTAAGATTGATGGTGAAAAGTGGTCATTTTGGAGAGAGAGAGGAAGGGAGAGAAAGAGAAGGAGAGAGAGGGAGGACAGAGGGAGATAGAATAGTGGTAAGAAGAGACAGAAAGAGAGAGGAGAGGTGGAAAGAGTCAAAGGGAATACCTATCTATCTATCTATCTATCTATCTGTCTGTCTGTCTGTCTGACTGTCTATCTATTCATCTATATGTGAAATGTCAAAGTAGTCATTTTCAAATAGCTGCGTTCTTAAGATGAGAGGAAGAGTGTTTTGATGATGAAAAGTGGTCATTTTGGAGAGAGAGGAAGATGAAAGAGAGACAGAGAGAGACAGGGAAATGAGAGAAAGACAGAGAGAGGGAGGAAAGAGAAATGGAGCGAAAAAGAGACAATAAAAATAGAAAGGAGAGAGGAGGACAGATGGATAAGAGCAGAGTGGAGAGAGAAAAGACCGAGTGGTAGAGAGTAAGAAAGAGAGAAAGGCAGAGAGAAAGAGAAATATAAGAACAAAAGTAGGGGATATGATGAGTAGGGGAGAGAAAGAGAGAGACTGGGAGATGGATAGAGAGAGGAGAGACCTGTTGGAAAAAAGAGAAAGGAAGACGGAGAGAGGAGAAAGTGGTGAGAAAGAGAGAGCAATAGAGGAAAGAGTGGTAGAGAGTGAGAGAAAGAGATAAAGAACAGAGTGGAGAGAGAGAACAGAGGGAGTGAGAGACAGAGAGAGACAGAGACAAACAGACAGAGAGAAAAGAAAAGAAAGTGAGAGAACTAGATGATATCAGAGTGGAGAGAGAAAGGAGGGAGAGAGACAGAGAGAGAGACAGGGACAAACAGACAGACAGAGAAGAGAGTGAGAGAACTAGATGACATCAGAATGGAGAGAGAGACAGAGACAAACAGACAGAGAGAGAAGAAAGTGAGAGAACTAGATGAGATCAGAGTGGAGAGAGAAAGTAGCGAGAGAGATAGAGAGAGACAGGGACAAACAGACAGAGAGAGAAGAGAGTGAGAGAACTAGATGAGATCAGTGGAGAGAGAGAAAGAAGGGAGAGAGAGAACGAGAAAGAGAGAGACAGACAAAAGGTGTGTGTGTGTGTGTGTGTGTGTGCGTGAGAGAGAGAGAGAGAGAGAGAGAGCGAAATAGAGGTGTGAGCTAAAGAGAGACAGAGAGAGAGACAGAAATAGAGGTGTGTGAGAGAGAAAGAGACAGAGAGAGAGACAGACAGAGAGAGGAGAGAAGACTGTGTGCCTGCAGAAGGCACAGTCTGGTCTGGAGCAGTTTGTCCAGAGCTCATTAAAGCCCATCAGAGATCACAAAGTCTGAGCTCAGCACCGTTACACACAAAGACACTCCAACACACTTTATTTCACTATTATCACAGCTTCAACAAAACCAATAAAAGGGTCCGTCAAAATACACAAAAATAAAAAAAGAAACCATTACTCACTTTTACACATTTTCTTCTGCAAATGATAAGAACATATTAAAGAGGGGGTGTTTGATTTCTAAGGGGTATTAACTGCAACACGTCACATATTCGTATTAACATGTTTTATTCGTTTTTGTTGCTCAGAATTCCCCAACTTTTGCTCCCCGCGCTAAGTCACTCCCCCCTCAGAGCGCATCAGGTTTGTCAAGTCGCCACGTACGGTTTTATGTCATGTTTTTGTATATTTATGGAGAATTGTCACGTGCGAGTGTGGGTGACATAGGATTGTGGGCGGAGTCGTGTACAGAATCGTATAACTAAACGTAAGGAGGGTTTGAACAGGGCTCAGGAGAGATCGCTAGATGACTCAAAGATGCATTCATGACATCTTAAAGCTCTTCAGGAGTGTTTTTGATGAGGAAAAAACATTTTAACATGGTAGAAAGCTTTGAAAACAATAAATGCATAATACCCCCCTTTAAGATGTTGTATTTTGTAGGCAATTTAAAAAAAGCTGTACCTATTTTTCAGTGATTTTGCACCATGTCAAAGAATCAAGTGTCTGAGATAGTGTCAGGCATTTATTTCCCATGATTCTTAGTAACAAAGTGTCTGATTTAGCTTCAGTATTAGTTATAACCTGAGAAATTTCTATGAAAAATGCATAGTTACATTTTACAGTCTCATCCTTTTCCTTATTTAGCAGTTTTTACCAGAAAATGCGCGGCGAGGAACAAACCCTTGAATTATTCTTCTTAAATTGGGCTGAAAGGCTGACTGTTCAGTGAATGTTAGAGGAAAATAAAAATACAATATAATACAAAACATTTCCTTGAAACTAATTATTGAGCTCTACAAACATGTATGGAAACAGCCTATTCATGGTTTTAAGAGGGATGGAAAATGATGACTGTTGCTATAGCGACGGACAATTTAAAAATCTTTTGAATGGGAAAAAGTCCTCGAGATGTTGCATAAAAGAGGAAGCTGAAAACCAAGAATAGCATTAGCTTTGACCACAGATGGAAAAATATGCAAGAGTCCCAAGAGTAAAAAACAAACCTCCACAGAGCATTAATATTTAGGGATGGACCAGTATCAGTGTCAGCCGATATCGATACTGATATTTGATACCGATATTTTATTTTCTTCTCCAGTCTCTGTGTCCTTTTTGAACAGATGAATGAGTCAAAATGGAAATACAGAAACATGGAACACGTTCAAGTTCATTTCTGATCGCCACTTTAACTTAAAGCTGCACTGTGTAACTTTTTGGTTGGGGGTCCGTCACCTGCTTGTTTCTATGGAGATGTCATTGCTCTGTCTGGAATGTTCCACAGTATGACATTAAACCGATCTACTTTACATTTATCCAATTACAGGTGGCTTTACAGCTCAAAAATACCTAGAAAAACAGGCATCTCCACAGATCTGACCTGTAACTTGGTCTAGTTTGGCCTCCCTGAAGATAGAAAGGTTTAAAGTCATACTGCGAAACAGTCCAGACAAAGTAATAACATCTCCATGAAGACGGACCCTCCACTAGAAAAGTAACACAATGCACTTTTAACATGTATTTGTGGGCCTCATTATGGATTTTAAATGTGAAATATCGGTATCGGCAAACATTGGTTATCGGTAACAGCAGCAGACCAAATATTGGCTATCAGTATCGGCTCAAAAATCCACATCGGCCCATCCCTATTTACAATGTCCCTTTTCAGACAGTTATTGCGTTTCCAGTTTGTAAGTTGATTTTGCTTCCAGGATCATGAATATCTGAAAGAAGACTGAAATATTACATTTAGAGACGGATTTTCTTCATCAACACTAACACTCAAGTAACCCAGTTTTGATTTTATGATAAAGAAAAAGAAAGAAAACTGGATGACCTCATGCAGTGGGACAATGCGTTTTGAGCTCTCATGAATAAGGCTACAGATGTGTTCACACTTGTCCTGGTTTGGACCTGGTTTAGTCCTGGTTTAGTTCCGGGGTTAGTCCAAATTTGAAACCTCTGCAGAAACTTGCGTGAATGAAACAAAACACAACTCAGATGTTTCTGAACAGGACACTACATTAGAACAGGGTTAAAGCCCCACTGCGGGACATTTCATCACATTAGAACAGGGTTAAAGTCCCACTGCGGGACATTTCATCACATTAGAAAAGTGTTAAAGCCCCACTGCGGAACATTTCATCACATTAGAACAGTGTTAAAGCCTCACTGCGGGACATTTCATCACATTAGAACAGTGTTAAAGCCCCACTGCGGGACATTTCATCACATTAAAACAGTGTTAAAGCACAAAATTGACTGATCATACAAAGGAACAACTGTAGACTGCATATGACAGATTAGACGCATTTCACTAAAACACAGTTTAACATCATTAGAATAATGATTTTACAAAAAAAAAAAAATCTTTCCTAGTTTTCTTCTAGTTTTGTAATTTGCATTTTCATTTTACTTCCTGGTTGGACACGGGCATCAGGTAAGACATACAAACAGGTAATTCCATAACTGTAATCCAGCACCTATAATATTAACAAGGACCATAACTACAGATGCACCAATACCGATACCGATACTGATACTGGTATTGAATATTGGCACAGATACTTAAAAAACTGCATTGGGTATCAGTTCCACAATAATGGTGAAGCTGATATCCTGGATGATGACTATTTACAGGCTCGTCATAGGAAGCTGACCAGTAATGATTTGAGGCGTAAATAACTGTTACATAACACAAATGGATCTCTTGTGTAATACTATACTGTGTTTTATTGAAATAAGTGACATTTTCTGTTCATACTCTATTCATGCATACTGGAAGACGTTTGGAAACATGTGGGTGATGACTTCCAGTGTAATTACCGACACTGGGCATGTGATAAAACCGTGGATTCAGCAGCAGCGTCTTCACAACCTGCCAAAGCTTTCCATGACGGACGGGACTCTAATCGTGTCTTCGATATCACTTACAGGCAGCTAGTTGTAACTGTTAATCTGCCAAACGGAGTGCTACAAGTTAGAAAAATTATAATACACAAATTAATAGGAAATTTATAAAAGGAAAAAAGAAAGAATACAATGACATCTAGATGAAGAAAAACGGGTCATTTTCTCAGTTACTATCGCCAACAGAGCCCAAAGGAAGTCGTCATCCGCATGTTTCCAAACACTTTACTGTTTTGTGATGTAGGCGTGAATAGAGCCCGTAGGCAGATACTTAATGTCAAAGTATCAATTTTGGTATCGGAACAGAAAAATCTGAGATCAAACATACTTTAACTGTCCTCTGCCCCCTCTTCACGCCTTTTCATGGTTGGGTTTCTGACTGGACTTTTTTACAAATGTGGCGTTCCTCTCCAGTCTCACCTCTCGTCTGGCCTGGTTCACTTCTCCCAGATCCAGCCCAGAGTCCAGACTTGCCTCTCTGCTGCCTCCCTCCTCCTCCCTCCTCGTCCTCGGCTTCTCTGAAACATTATACCTGACCTCCGCTGCTGGTTTCCCCTCCAGCGACACAAACCACGCTCTGGGACCCTGCGCTGAAACCCCCCTCTGGCCCAGCCTTCCCGGTACAGATGCTGACTCCGGAAGACCGCTGTGAATACTAGATTTGATTTCAAACTTTTTAATATCTCCTTTTGCGTTTTCAGTTCTGTTATTTGTAATTTTTGTCTCTGTAAAATTCTCTTGTGTGTCTTTAGAGTCCATGCGTGGTAGGGAGACAGACTTGCTCCACTGTTCTTCCGACAGTTCCTCCATTGGAAAGAAGCCGGGCGCGTGCAGGATAGCCACGGGTTGGTTGTAGAAAAATAGTCCGTTCTCGAATGTTTTGTTTTGGTGCTTTTCTTCATCGGGGCAGTTGACCGTTATGGCGATCGCAGTATCCGTGTCCTGCTGTAGCTCAGCGGTGGCATTGGACATCACGTTGTATTGTTTTTGAGTGTGGTTTGAGGGCAGAAGCACCTGATCTTCACTGGTGGAAGTGGTCTGGTCCTTCACAGCTGGATGCCTCAGTTTGGAGTCTGTGTGAGAAGGTCTGAGGAAAACAGCAATGGAGACAAGAATGTGGAAATTGTTAGCAAAGGATTCTACTTTAGAGGTCATATATTACACGAAATCGACTCTTGTGAGCTTTAAACCATGTTATAATGTTGTTTCCTCCTCAAAAACGGATCTGGAGTTGTGTTTTGTTTCATTTACACATTTGAGTAACTCTTTATTATTAGTCTGTCTACATCTCCAAAGCTCCAAATGCTCTGTTCCACCTTATGATGCCATGAAATAGTAGTAAACAGCTCCTTTTACCTTTAGTTCAGTAGAGACTGGCAATTCCAATTCCAAATATAATGAATCTAGGAAAGGTGTATGGAGTTTAAAAACATAGTGGAGCACTTGACATCACAAGGTGGAACGTGGAGTGTTTGAGAGAAGAACTCAGCCTAAATCTGCAGGGTTTGTGTGTTAAACGTGTGTGAATGAAACAAAACACAACTCCAGGTCTGTTTGTGATGAGGAAACATTAGAACAAAGATCAGAAAATAGTTTATTATGAGACCATTAAACTGTAATTGTATGTGTAGTACTTCATTTTGCCATCTTATCTTACTAATGAGTTTTTTAAAGCTACACTGATATAGGGCACATCACCGACCCTGCTTGTCCCCCTGGAAATGTTATTGTTGGATTTCAGATTCTAGAATGTGATTATGTCATACTCTCTGTTGGAGCCTATAATTTTTGTAATATTTTAATTGATGAGATAATTATTGCTATTTTGTTTGATTTAATATTTACTTAAAATGCATGATTTTTGGTAACTTTGGTAATTATGATAAACATGTAACTTTGGTAATTATGATAAACATGATTATTTGGTGATTAAATAATTTGATCTATTTACATTTTTCTTTCAATTACTTATTGCTAATGTTTATCATAAGTTTACCTAAGTAATGTTTATTTATTTATTTTTTGGTATTATTTTGCGGCTTATGGCTCCTTCTTTAAAAACAGTACAGGTGCAGATCCACTTTTTGTACCTTTTGTATGTCCTCAGTTATATGTGAATCCTCGGTAAAGAGTTTTAACTGCACTTGGATCGCTCTCCGTGGATTTATTTCACCTTTGAGGTATTTTGGAACAAAGTGGAACAAGGTGCGCAAGGCGTCAGTCTATGGCTTCACAAATGTTTGGACCTTACACTCTCAGATTACATTGTATTTGTATCCATACATTGTACCATTGTACTCTAGAGCCGCATGCGGCTCTTTAGCGCTCTCCTAGTGGCTCCCTGGAGCTTTTTCAAAAATGTATGAAAATGGAAAAAGATGGGGGGTGGCTATATTTTTTGTTTTAATGTGATTTCTGTAGGAGGACAAACATGACACAAACATTCTTATCATTTCCCAATGCTGTAAAAATGTTTATAATAAACATTAAATTTCAACATTTCTGTCAACGAAGATTTGCGTCATAGCTTGCGACACACGTTTCGGCGGTGCCAGGCAGGTGGCTGTTGTAAACAAACCGGCGGGTGTGTCATGGGCCATGATCCCAAAGAGAAAAAAACAAAGAGCTGATGAGAACAGAGGATTCAAGGAAGAATGGACCGAATCATTTGCTTTCATTGCCAATGCAGAAGGATTGCCTGCATGTTTGCTTTGTAATGAAAAGTTGTGAAATAACAAAAAGTGTAATTTGGAAAGACATTTCAAGGGAAGGCATGCTAAATTTGCAGCCGACCACCCAGTTGGGAGTGAGAGAAAAAGTGCGATTGCAGCACTTCTGGAGAAATTAGAGGAGCGCAAAGATCCAAACTCCAATACTGCTGCTAGTTTTGTTGCAACCCGGGAGATAATAAAGCGTGGAAAGCCGTTCACAGATGGTGAGTACATGAAGGATTCATTCATCAAAATATCAGAGCACCTATTTTCGGACTTCAAAAACAAAGCCGAGATAATACAGAAAATTAAAGACATGCCTCTCTCCGCAAACACAGTGAAGGAAAGGGCCGTTAAAATGGCAGGCAGCTGGAGAGATGGTGCGTCAATTTCTCCAGGGTGCGCTGCAGGGAAAATAAACATTTAATCAGGAATGCTCATTATGTATTTGTAGCCTAGTCATTTTGATAGTAGGCTAATATAGCTAATATAGCTAATATGCACTCACAGCCTGTGTTCCCTTCATGTAAGGCTTATATAAGGCTTTTAATTTTTTGCGGCTCCAGATGGATTTATTTTTTGTTTTTTTGGTCCGATATGGCTCTTTGAACATTTTGGGTTGCCGACCCCTGTTCTAGACAAAGTAATAACACCTCCATGGAGACAGACAGGTGAGGTGGTAGGCTCTCCACTAGAAAAGTTAAACAGTGTCTCTTTAATGTGCCACAGAGCTCTGAGCTTCTGTGACTTAGTGATTTTCCTTATGGACCTGGTCATGGTTTGATTTGTGTTTTCTAACATTTGTAACAGTTAGAGTTTAAATCATATTTCAGATTATAAAAAAGGTTCACATTTCAATTTGTTGTCCTGAGTCAGGCGAAAAAGAAATAATTACAAGTCCATAGATAGTAAAAAAAAAAGTAGCATTAGCATTTGTGTGTGCATTGGGACACAGCTTCAGTTACAGACTGGCAGATGGTTCATATCTCCGTCCATACATTTATATATTTATAGAGTGCATTAGCTACATGAAGAATATGTGAAAGCCCTGGGACACTGTAACCTAGAACATTACAGCCTCTGCTCTGTGTACAGACTTACAGGCCACAGGCTGAGTTTGGACTAGCTCTGCAATAGATACTACTACCACAGTACTAATACTATTCTACGACTACTACTGCTGTTATTACATTTCTACTAAGCGGTCTGTGTATTCCTTCATACGTTCAGCGGTTCTTTGACCAGCTAGTCCTCAAACGTGGAAGGTATCTCCTCTCCAAAATTCTCGTATCAATAAAAACAAATACACAACTTCTTTTACCTGAGATAAAAATATAAGGATAAAAAAAAAAAAAGTTTGGAGCTTCGATTGTTGAGATTCTGCAGAAATCTGTGCCGCTTCTTAGTCTTCTGAGTTATTTTTCTCCCTTATTTACTTGTAAGTTGCCATGTTTGTTTTGACACAAACGGACCATGACTCTGTGATTGGTTAATCCACCTGTCAATCATGCACTCAAATCTAGAAGACAGGATGCAGCTCCAGATCCACTCGTCTTAAAGGGCTGGGGTTAGGGTAACCAGAACCTTCAGACTGAAAGTGACTTCTGGACGACAATTGAAATATCTCAGTTTCATTTTCATTTCCCTTTTCTTTTTGACTTTTCAGACAGTGTTAAAAACATTGACAGTGTTTGCTAATGTGTGCATTGTGTGTCCATGGTAACTGCTAAACATTCCACCACAGAGATACATGTAAAACACGCCTAGTGTGATGTCACTGCAAAGTATCAATTACTACCACTACTACAGATACTGCTAGAACTATATGATGAGGTACCTGGGGTGACACAGGAGCCCGAGCAGAAGGCAGACAGCCACCACCAGAGTGGAGCCGAGAAGAATCATGAGGAAAGAGCCGTGACGAAGGAGGAAGTCCAACTGCTCCTCCAGACGCACTCCTGCACATGGAGAATACAGGATTTTAAAGCAGAACTAAGGAACTTTAGCAATAGGGCAACCAAAAAGCTTTAAAAAAAAAAAAAAAAAAGCAGAACCAAAAAGCCATTTGATTTATGCAAATATAATCACATACAAAAATATAATGTTGCCAGATATAAAAAAGACCCAGGTTTTTCCCAGGAGAATTCTCCTCGGTTGGGTCCATCATGTTGCAAGTCTGGTTTTCTGCACCGATCATGGACTGGACTGTGAATATGACGTCACCCATTACGGCATTCAGCTCCAGCCAAATGAAGCTCATCGAGGCTAGCAGTTATAGAGGCGAATTTAAGTCGGTGTCCAGTGAAGCAGATTTGGTGTGTGTTCATGGGATCTCTGGGACTTACCTCTGGAGAGAGACAGAGGTGCTGCCATCCAGTGGCCGAGGTGAGGAGCTGCAAACGTCCACATGAGTCTCCCATCGACAACCTCCACTGTCCCCAGACCGCTCCTCATCCAGGCTCCTGAGGAAGAGGAGGAGAGACACGGGGACATCCTGAGATCCTCAAACTGGTCTAAGGGGGATGAGCTTTAACACTGTCTGAAAACTCACAAAATTTAAAATGGATTTAGACAGCACATTTTCAGGAGACTGTGATTGACACGAGCGTTCATGGTCCCGTTTAGGAGTTTGATTTTCAACAAAAAGGTGAGAATCACTCACTGAAAAACTGTTGGCTAATGCTAGCTAGCTTGTGACTGTAATGCTATTTGAAATGGTCTTGTTTAACAGCACGAATCAGCTCACTTGTCGTAGTTCCAGCTCAGTCAGTTCTTTATGGTCAGATTGTGTTAAAACAAAGCTCGCATTAAAGTCTGTCTTGAGGGACAAAGCTTCAGACAGAGCAGTGCCTGCACGTAGAACTGTTGATGACATTAGCTGTATCAGTTAAATGATAATAGTAATTATTCTGACAGGCCCTCCACCTGGAAAAGCTCAGAGCAGATGATGTTTGCATTTATACATGTTATAAATGAGGCTTCTGGTGTGTCCTCAGGCCTCTCACATGTTCTTCTACAGCTAATGCCCTCCTGCATGAGCAGACCATCTGCTGTCATTAAAACTGCTCAGAGCCATCTAGAAAACATACATAAAGCTTCAATTTAAGACAGATTTAAAAGTCACTTGGTCTCAGATTTGGAAAAGAATATGAACTTCTTTTGCCGTGATTTTCCAATTTCTCACACCAAGTGTCAAGTGTGTCCTTGATGACTTTTTGATGGATTCACTTGAACTAAACAAAGACGTGAGGCCAGTTCATACTTCATAAGATGTGAGAACTTTGCTTTGACAGCTCCTGTTCTGCAGGTCTACAGCCTTTTCTAAACACATCGTCTGAGCAGAACTTTGTTCTTATGAGCTGTCAGACGCCTGCGCTGTGATTGGTCGAATTTCAAAGTCGTCAAAAACATACAAAGAGGTTTTAGATGTCATCCATGCATGTTTTATTAATCTAACCATCTCTCCCGGACCCATTCAAACCTTCCTCACCATTAGCTGTAAGATTCTGTACAAGGCTCCGCCAAAAAGCCAATGTCACCTACACTCCCACATGACAATTCTCCATAAATATACAAAAAACATGATACAAAACTGTACACAATGATACAAAACTGTATCACTCTCACAGGTCCTCTCACGGGTCCTCTCTCGGGTCCCTTCACAGGTCCTCTCACGGGTCCTCTCACGGGTCCCCTCACGGGTCCTCTCTCGGGTCCTCTCACGGGTCCTCTCACGGGTCCTCTCTCGGGTCCTCTCTCGGGTCCCTTCACAGGTCCTCTCACGGGTCCTCTCACGGGTCCCCTCACGGGTTCTCTCTCGGGTCCTCTCTCGGGTCCCTTCACAGGTCCTCTCACGGGTCCCCTCACGGGTCCTCTCTCGGGTCCTCTCACGGGTCCTCTCTCACTGTGAGGTCTGAGCTGGTGCACATGTCTCTGTCTCTAATGAGGCCTGGTGCAGACGGACACTTCACAGCTTTTATCCTTATATACCCCTGTGCGCCAGATACCCTCCCATTCTGTCGTCAGCTAAAACATCTTTTGCTAAGAACAAAAAATTAATAATTATATCCCTGTGTGTCAGATGCCCTCCCATCCTCCTGTATCCCTGTGTGTCAGCCAGATGCCCTCCCAACATCTGCAGTTGTTGTGGTGTGGCTGGATAAATACAGCAGGAGAATGGACTTTATCACTAATAGATCAGGGAAAATGAGTGGATTTGACTCTTGGAGATTTCTTTAGAACAATACAGAACAATACCCTAACCCTGACTCTGCTCCTTTTGAGAGAGGGAGGCAGCACGTTCTAATTATACTGTATGTCTTCTAGTTTATTATTTAGCTAGTGCGTTACTGTACTGTGTTGTAAGGAATGTGTGCTTTGGGGCGTTGTGTCCTTTTGAACATAAAATGATGTTGTTTTCTTCAGGCCTGTGTCCACTGCTCCAAGGCCTGCTTCTGCACGCAGCATAAAGACGAGCCAAAATGAGCCGTGAAGATGAGCGACCCCTGTGAACCTGAGCTTTCATGGTGCTAAAAGGCAGTGATTTCACAGGAAACCAGAAAACACTATTTATCTCCCAGAGCTAAGAATAAACCACAAACCAGGAGCATATCTGAACTACAGTCCTCTACTACATTAGAGAAGCAGTACGCAGTGAGTACTTTTAAATGAGGGCTACACAGGGTTAGAATGTACTGTACCTCAGAAAAAGCCTGTGTAGCATCAATAGCACCATTATAGACGTTTAATAAATCATGTCTTTCAGAAACTAAACACTTAAATGATGAGTCAGGTTAATTGAGCCATCAGGTAAAATGAGCCACGTAAGTTTTTTTTTTTTTTAATAGTCACTCCTAGTGTATGGAAAGGGTGTTAATTTGTTGCTCCTTCTGCATTTAACAAAAACAAAACTTTTGATTGGTGTGTGGTGATTACTGTAGGAGGGGCCAATCTTCACACTGAGGCCCTGCACTGTGTTCCAGAGCACAGGAGCTCTGAGCTGAGGCTTGGTCATTGCAGTGTGGACGAGGGTACCAGAAGAGACTAAGCTAGAGGATCTGCACTACACCATTCAAGAGGAGCTGTGTGAAAATAATGCACTTTAACATGCTTGTATAATGTTTTATATGTTTGTTAAGGATTAAACTTGTGTGTAGAAAAAAAACTATTTATACTGGTTTGTGTTGTTACGCTTTAACCTGCGATGTCGACAGAACCAACTTATTCCCAAGGCTTTACAGAAGAAATCACCGGAACCAGGGCATAGGGCAGCCAGGTTAACCCAGCGTTACCTGAGAGGGATGCTCAGCCTTAGAATCAGCCGTCTCAATTATGACATTGAAAACTTAAAATTTGAAATAGACAATTTATTAAACAGGTTAACGGTGCTAGTCCCAGAAGAAATGTTTCAAAGGATTAACGACTTCATAGCCACGGGACAGTTGAGACAACACAACAAAACCAAAGAACGACACATAAGGAAGTTTACACAACTCCAAAATCACCATCAAACTAACCCCAAGGATCTGAGTAACAAAAGGAAGGAGGATAAACCTAGCCAACCGTTGCACAAAGAACGCTGGGTGAAAAATCTTTCCAACCGGGTGCTCACTCAGGCAGAGAAAGAAGTACTTTCCAAAGGACTGAATTTTTCTGTGACTCCTAACCGCATCCCCACGGTGGATTACATCACAGCAGCAGAAACCGCCATCAGGAACAACAAGCTCACGGAGACAGAAGCTGGAGACCTTAGACTGAAATTAACAGCTGCACTGAGCAATGACAAACCTCCACCCTCCAATGTAACACCGGAGGAAAGGAAGGCCATCGCTGCTCTGGAGAAGGACCACAGCATAAACATCCTCCCAGCTGACAAAGGGAGATGCACTGTGATCCTGAACTCAGCTGATTATGAGGCTAAGGTTAACAGCCTACTCAGTGACACCACAACCTACGAATGACTAAAACGGGACCCCACCAATGTGTACAAAAAGAAGATCATTGATTGCTTGCAGAAGTTGGAGAAGGAAGAAGTCATTGATCGACAGCTATATTACAGACTGTACCCTGGTGACGCCATCCCTGGCATCTATGGCCTCCCAAAGATCCACAAACAAGGAGTACCACTCAGACCCATTGTATGCAGCACAGACTCCATCACGTACAATGTGGCCAAACACCTAAAAACCATCTTGGCTCCGCTGGTGGGTAACACGGAGCACCACATTGAGAACACAGCCGAATTTGTGAACAAAATCAAGCATCTCCAGTTTGACCGGGATGAGACAATGGTTTCCATTGATGTGACCTCTCTTTTCACTTGTATCCCTACATCGGTAGCGGTGGAGGCAGCAAGGAGGAGACTACTGGAGGATACCAAGCTAGAAGAGAGAACCAAACTTTCACCCGACCAAATCTGCCAACTGCTGGAAATTTGTTTAAGTACCACCTATTTCCAGTTCAGAGGAAACTTCTACAGGCAAATCCACGGCTGTGCCATGGGCTCACCGGTCTCCCCTATCATTGCAAACTTATACATGGAACAATTTGAACAGAGTGCCCTGGCCTCATATCCAGGCACTCCACCCACGCACTGGTATCGCTTTGTTGATGATAATTTCTCAAAAATCAAAATTCAAGATTTGGAACCTTTTACTGCACATATCAATTCTGTAGATCCGAACATCAAATTCACACGTGAAGATGCCAAGGACAACACATTGGCCTTCTTAGATTGTGCAGTAACGATAAGAGAAGACCGGCGACTCCAGGTAGAGGCCTTCAAGAAGCCCACACACACCGACCAATATCTGCTTTTTGATTCACACCACCCACTTCAGCACAAACTGAGAGTCATTCGGACATTACAACACAGGGCCCAAGTGGTTCCTACAAGCGCAGAGGGAAAGGAGAAAGAAGAACAACACGTGGAGAAAGCCTTCTCCGTTTGTGGATATCCTAAATGGGCTTTCAATAAAACGAAGAGAGCAAAGAAACAGGACAACAGAGAACCAGAGCCCAGGAGAAAGGGTGTAACTATTCCTTACCTGGCTGGCGTTTCCGAAAAACTACAGAGGATCTTCAGACAACATGACATCCCAGTCTATTTCAAACCCACAAACACTTTAAGACAAAAACTGGTCCATCCTAAGGACAAAACACCGAGCCACAAACAAAGCAATGTGGTCTACTCCATTCAGTGTAGTGAAGACTGCAGTGAGCGCTACATTGGAGAAACAAAACAGCCACTTCACAAAAGGATGTATCAACACAGACGGGAAAACCAGGGTGGGCCGCAATCTGCCGTACATCTCCACCTAAAAGCTACAGGCCACTCCTTTGAGGACAGCGAGGTCCAGATCTTGGCCAGAGAAAAGAACTGGTTTGAGAGGGGAGTTAAAGAAGATATTTTTGTCAAGAAAGAGAATCCTTCCTTGAACAGAAATGGAGGTCTCAGACATCATTTGTCTCCCATCTATAACTCTATCCTCAAACTTAAATCAAAACTAACAGAGAAAACAATGGGACTAGCCAGGACATGTCCAGAGGTGTGAAAACACCCATCACGGCCCTGAATGGATATGCTAACTACTCCCCCACTCCCACTCCATATTGAATAGACACACCTAACTAACAGAAACTGTAAACAACTCCATATTGAATAGACACACCTGACTAACAGAAACTGTATTTAAATATGTGTGTCTCAGAGTAATTTTCATTGTAATTAAGCTCCTCCCTTCAGGCAGATATAAAGCAGTGTCCACCAGCATCTGACCAGAACTGAGGAAGCAGCTTGGATGAGCTGCGAAACGTATTCGACCAAATAAACTCTGTCCAGTTGGAAAATTAAATTTCTCCTTTTGCTATGGTTTGTGTTGGGTTTTAAAGCGTTTTTTTTTTTTTTTTTTTTTACTTCTATGGGGTATTAAGTGCTAACACATAATATATTTAGATCACCATGTCACCTTTTATTGTTTTGAAAATGCTATATTCACAGAAAACAACATATTAATTCATATGTTCCTGCCCTCACCTATGGTCATGAGCTTTGGGTAATGACAAGATCGTGAATACAAGTGGGCAAAATGAGTTTCCTCCGCAGAGTGGCTGGGCGCTCCCTTAGAGATAGGGTGAGGAGCTCAGTCACACAGGAGGAGCTCGGAGTAGAGCCGCTGCTCCTCCAAGTCGAGAGGAGCCAGCTGAGGTGGCTCGGGCATCTGTTCCGGATGGGGGAAGACCCAGGACACGCTGGAGGGACTATGTCTCTCAGCTGGCCTGGGAACGCCTCGGGGTCCCCCCAGAGGAGCTGGAGGAAGTGTCCGGGGTGAAGGAAGTCTGGGAGTCCCTGGTTAGACTATTGCCCCTGCGACCCGGCCCCGGATAAGCGGAAGAAAATGGATGGATGGATGGATGGATGGACAACATATTAATGTAAGCGCTATTACAACACAATCAGTGTGAGTACCGCTAATGAAACTCCTGCACGTCACAACAGGTTTGTCAAGTTGTTGTGTACAGTTTTGTATCATGTTTTTGTGTATTTATGGAGAATTGTCATGTGGGAGCAATATGACAATTCTCGTAGGCTTGTACGTGGAGCCTTGTACAGAATCTTACAGCTAAGGAGGGTTCGAATAACATGGAAGAAAGCTAAAAAAAAAAAAAAAAAATCTACACCAGGACAAGTCAGTGTTTTCGATGTTCCTCCAAACTTTTCCGTCAGATGTTGGAGAAGACAAGTTACACTTCTTTTTGCACCATAGAGTCATAAGTTACAAAACCCACTGCCTTTCTCTGAACTAAAACGCATGATTCACAAGTTGAATCAATGTTTATATACAGTAAATACATTGTTTCCTAGTCCTTCTGCATAAATAGTAGTTTTTGCATGAGCTCCCCCTGCAGGTGTAGTCCTACGGTGCAGTTTGGGTCAGGTACACAGACATATAGAAGAGTTTTGAGCTTTTGCCACGCCCCCATTTTAGTAAGTAAGTAAGTAAGCTTTATTTCTATAGCGCTTTTCTCAGACATAGGTCACAAAGTGCTTTACAGTAAAAGACAACAGCATAAAATAAATTAAATAAAATACAAGGCAATAAAAACATGATAACAAAATACAGTCTGTCATAGCAACCCTAATTCTAGTGGCACTGAAACGCCTGTCTAAAAAAGAATGTTTTTAGTTGTTTTTTGAATGTATTAGCGCAGTTTAGTGAGCGCAAGTGAGGGGGAAGCCTGTTCCACAATCTGGGAGCAACTGCTTGAAAGGATCTATCTCCTCGGGTCTTAAAGTGTGTGCGAGGGACAATTAAAAGGTTTTGTTCTAAAGATCTCAAGCTTCTCGCTGATCTGTTGGGCTGAATCAGGTCACATATGTAAGAAGGCGCCTGCCCATGTAGCGCCCTAAATGTCAGGACCAGGATTTTAAAATCTATCCGAAAAGAAACAGGAAGCCAGTGAAGGGATTTTAAAATCGGAGTGATGTGCTCTCTTCTGCTTGTCCGCGTCAGGATTCTCGCAACAGAGTTTTGGACCAGCTGTAAGCGAGTCAACTCCTTTTTAGTTAAACAGGTGAACAGGCTATTACAATAGTCTAGTCTCGAAGACACAAAAGCATGGATTATCATCTCCAAGTCATGTTTAGAAACCATTGGCCTGAGTTTAGAGATGTTGCGTAGCTGGAAGAAACAGCTCTTTAGCAGTTTTTTAGTGTGGTGCTGTAGAGACATGTCTCCATCAAAGATGACTCCTAAGTTTCTCAACCAAGGTTTCGTTACTTGGCTCAAATCACCTAAATACTGTTTGATGCCTGGAACAGCCCTATCTGGGGCAATGATCAGTGTCTCAGTTTTTTCTGAGTTTAGCTGTAAACAGTTATCACATAACCACTGTTTTATGTGTGACAGGCAGTTTGTCAGGGAGCTCAGCTTATGAACCTCAGAGGTCTTAAAAGAACAGTAAAGCTGAATATCGTCTGCAAACAGATGATATGAGACGTCATTAAATTGTTGAATAATCCTGCCAAGGGGGAGCATGTACAGCAAAAACAGGATCGGTCCTAGGACAGAACCTTGGGGCAAACCATATGTTAACTCAGCAGGGTCAGACATTATGTGGTTCACAGACACACTGAAGCTCCTGGCAGTCAAATAAGAAGAGAACCACTCCAATACAGAGCCACCCATCCCAAGCACATCCCTCAGCCTGTTTATCAGGATGTGATGGTCGACCGTATCAAAGGCCGAGGACAGGTCTAACAGGACTAAAACAGTACATCTCCCGGAGTCAGCAGACATTAGGATGTCACTAGACACTTTAAGCAGAGCTGTTTCAGTGGAGTGGTGTTTCCGAAACCCAGATTGATAGGCGTCATAGATGCTGTGTGACTCAAGAAAGTATGTAAGTTGATTGGCCACCACTTTTTCTAATATTTTGGCCATAAAGGGCAACTTAGATATTGGCCTAAAGTTCTTTGGCTCTGCCGGGTCAAGGCAGGGTTTCTTCAGTTTGGGTTCCACAACCGCCTGTTTAAAAGAAATAGGGAACACACCCGATGAGAGGGACATGTTAAATATTTTTGTCACCCATGGACCAATCACATTAAATACATTCATAAAGAGCCTGGTAGAAAGGACATCAGACGAGCTAAAGGCCGGTTTCATTTTGAGCATCAGAGCTGATATGTCCTCTACTAACACAGGTTCAAAAGAGGACCAGGTGTGGGAGGCAGGCTCAGCAGGAGCTGGATTACAGAGAGAAGGTGGTGGAATTTTTGATTTAATGTCTCTAATCTTATCAATGAAGAAGAGTAAGAAATCATTGCAATCTGCTTTACAAAGCACAGGCGCAGTTTGTACAGCAGGAGACACTAAAGAATTTATTGTGTCAAATAACACTTTTGGATTTTTCTTGCTTGATGCTATTAACTGTGCAAAATAATCAGACCTGGCAACTCTAATCTTGTCATTTAAAGAAGCAATTAGTTCTTTCAGATGTATTCTATGCACCTCAAGTTTGGTGGATTTCCATAAACGCTCGGTTTTGCGGCATAATCGCCTGAGCTTCAAGGTACTCTCATTTATCCAAGGACAGGACTTTTTCTGAGAGACCTTAGTGGACTTAAGTGGTGCCACATCATCTAAAACAGCTGCACAGTGACTATTAAAGTTGTGTATAAGGTCATCAACATCAAAACCTTCATTTACAACACTTGGGTCAAACATGGAACAGAAACTCTCAGCAGTACTCTCCGTGATTATACGCCTTTGTGACCTAGTCTTTAAAGCCAGAGGCTCAGGGGGAGTGAGGAGGTCAAATAGTACACAACAGTGGTCACTCATATGTACAACCTCAATACACAGGTTAGAAACCTGAAGGCCAAGCGAGAAGACCAAGTCCAGAGTGTGATTTTAGTCGACCAGTTACATGTATTGTAATGTCAAATGTATTTGGCTGTGTTTGCTAGCGTGTACATTCTGTCTCCATGGTACCTGCTGAACATTCTACCAATACATATACATGTAGAACACCACCTGCATAATGTCACTGCAAAGTTTCCATTGTTTTGTTGTATCACAGGTGTTGAGGTTGTATGTTTTTGTTGTATTACCCATGTTGTGGCTGTATGTTTTTTTTTTTGGTATAACCTGTGTTGAGATTGTATTGTTTTGTTGTATTTCCCATGTTGTGGTTGTATGTTTTTGTTGCATAACCTGTGTTGTGGTTGTATGTTTTTGTTGTATAACCTGTGTTGTGGTTGTATGTTTTTGTTGTATAACCTGTGTTGCGGTTGTATGTTTTTGTTGTATAACCTGTGTTGCGTTTGTATGTTTTTGTCGTATAACCTGTGTTGTGGTTGTATGTTTTTGTTGTATAACCTGTGTTGTATGTTTTTTGTGTATTACCCATGTTGTGGTTGTATGTTTTTGTGTATTACCCGTGTTGTGGTTGTATGTTTTTGTGTATTACCCGTGTTGTGGTTGTATGTTTTTGTTGTATAACCTGTATTACAGTTGTATGTTTTTGTTGTATTACCCGTGTTGCAATTGTATGTTTTTGTGTATTACCCGTGTTGCAGTTGTATGTTTTTGTGTATTACCCTTGTTGTGGTTGTATGTTTTTGTGTATTACCCGTGTTTTGGTTGTATGTTTTTGTGTATTACCCGTGTTACAGTTGTATGCCAGTTTTAGTTGTTTTTTTTTTGCCAGGTTTTTTAGTGCCTGCAGTAGATTTAGTTCATTTTTTGGCCAAAAAAGTGAGACGCCGCAGACGAGGAAAACGCGCAGGGGCTCTGGTGCGCCTTCGGAGACGCGGCACACGGACGCCCTTACCTGGGATTTTCCTGTCCAACGTTCGCTCACTCAGCAACAAGATGGACGAACTGGCGCTGCTGATGAGGAGTAACAGAGACTTTTCTTCCTCTTGTGTCTTGTGCTTCACGGAGACATGGCTCAGCGAGCAGATCCCGGACCGCGCGTTACACCTGGACGGATTTCAGCTCCTCCGTGCGGACAGACAGGGGGCTCTCTCCGGAGGAAAGACAAAAGGTGGAGGGGTCTGTTTCTACATCAACAACGCCTGGTGCTCAGATGTAACTGTGATCTCCCAACACTGCTCTCCCATTCTGGAATATCTTTTCATTCACTGTAAACCTTTCTACTCGCCACGTGAGTTCGCTTCATTCATTCTGGCTGCTGTTTACATCCCGACATGCGCGGACGTGCATGAGGCTCAACGCGCACTCGCGGAGCAGATTTTGGATGTAGAACGAACCTTCCCGGACTCTCTACTTATTATCTTCGGCGACTTTAACAAGGGAAACCTGAGCCAGGAGTTACCAAAATACAAACAGTTTATTAAATGCCCAACGAGAGAGCAGAACACGCTGGATCATTGTTACACAACAGTCAGTGGGGCCTATCGGAGCGTGTCACGTGCTGCTTTAGGCTTTTCTGACCACGTCATGGTTCACCTCATCCCCACATACAAACAACAACTGAAGCCCTCCAAACCAACAGTGAGGACTTCTAAAAGGTGGACCAGCGAGGCTGTGGAGGAGCTTCGCACATGCTTGGACACAACGGACTGGAGCATGTTCAAGACCTCCGCAGAGAATCTGGATGAGTACACGGACACAGTGACATCATACATCCAGTTCTGTGAGGACAGTATTATTCCATCTCGCACCAGGGTGTCATTTAACAATGACAAACCCTGGTTCACACCCAGACTGAGGCAGCTGAGGAAGGAGAAGGAGGAGGCGCACAGAAGTGGTGACCCTCACTCTTACAGACAGAGCAAGTACTCATTTAGCAAGGAAGTGGAGAAGGCTGAATCGAGATACAATACACATCTGAAGGAGAAGTTCTGGTCCAACGACTCCGTCTCTGTCTGGAAAGGTCTGAAGGAGATCACAAATTATGGACCCAAAGCCCCCCCTGCTGTGGATGACCGACAACTAGCGGAAAGGCTTAACACCTACTACGCTAGATTTGAAGTCTCACACCCCTCCCCCACCCCACTGACTACAATGGACATTGCGGCCAAGCCCACCTCAGACCCCTCCTCCTCCCCCACTGCACTCACACTCTCCAAGCAGGATGTGACTAAGACATTTAAAAGGCAAAACCCACGGAAAGCCCCAGGTCCGGACGGTGTCTCTCCTTCCACCCTGAGACACTGCGCTGAAGAACTGGCTCCTGTCTTCACGGACATCTTTAACATCTCCCTGGAGTTATGCCATGTCCCAGCCTGCTTCAAGCTGTCCACCATTGTTCCCGTCCCCAAGAAGCCCAGGATCACCGGACTTAACAACTACAGGCCTGTGGCGCTGACGTCTGTAGTCATGAAGTCATTTGAGCGCCTGGTTCTGCCTCACCTCAAGTCCTTCACCTCCCCCCTCCTGGACCCTCTGCAGTTCGCCTACAGAGCCAATCGGTCTGTAGACGACGCCATCAACCTGGCCCTCCACTTCATCCTTCAGCAGCTGGACTCCCCAGGAACCTACGCCAGGATCCTGTTTGTGGACTTCAGCTCTGCATTCAACACCATCCTCCCTGCTCTGCTCCAGGACAAGCTCGCCCAGCTCAACGTGCCTGACTCCACCTGCAGGTGGATCACTGACTTCCTGACGGACCGGAGGCAGTGCGTGCGGCTGGGGAAGAATGTCTCGGACACTCGGACTATAAGCACAGGAATCTCCACAGGGCTGTGTACTTTCTCCCCTGCTCTTCTCCCTGTACACCAACTGCTGCACCTCCAGCCACGACTCCGTGAAACTGGTTAAGTTTGCGGATGACACCACCCTCATCGGGCTCATCTCGGACGGCGATGAGTCTGCCTACAGGAGGGAGGTGGACCGGCTGGTGTCCTGGTGCAGCAGCAACAACCTGGAGCTCAACGCCCAGAAGACAGTGGAGATGATCGTGGACTTCAGGAAAGTCACAGCCCCCCTGCCTCTCCTCACCCTGACAGACTCCTCCATCACCACTGTGGACTCCTTCCGCTTCCTGGGCACCTGCATCACCCACGACCTCAAGTGGGAGCCGACCATCAGCTCCCTCATCAAGAAAGCCCAGCAGAGGATGTACTTCCTGCGGCAGCTGAGGAAAGCCAAGCTGCCTGCCCAGATGATGGTGCAGTTTTACACGGCCATCATTGAGTCCATCCTCACCTCCTCCATCACTGTGTGGTACGCTGGGGCCACTGCCAGGGACAGAGACTGCAGCGCATTGTGCGCTCTGCTGAGAAGGTGATCGGCTGTAGCCTTCCATCTCTTCAGGACCTGTACGTCTCCAGGACTCGGGGGCGTGCAGGCCGGATAGCAGCTGACCCCTCTCACCCTGGACATGGACTATTCGAGCCACTTCCCTCTGGCAGAAGGCTACGGTCCATATGGACCAGAACCTCTCGCCATAAGAACAGTTTCTTCCCCTCTGCCGTTGGACTCATAAACACTTTTTGAACACTTATAACACCTGTACTAAGGACACTTTATAATACCAGTCACTTTAAATAAGTCATGCCACATCGCTTGATCTTTTGCACTGTCAGTTTGCACTGTTGTTCTGATGCTTCTGTATATACGAGACTATTTTTATTTTTTTTTTATTATATATCTTAATCTTTTTGCATGCTCTTACTTTATTCAAATAGTGACACTTTATTATTATTATTATTATTATTATTATTATTATTATTATTATTATTATTATTATTATCCTTTCTAACAGTGATATCTCTACTTGTATTATTATTATTATTATTATTATTATTATTATTATTATTATTATTCAGTGTTCTATGTTGCACCTTATCACCAAAGCAAGTTCCTAGTCTGTGAATTGTGTTCACTGACAATGGCAATAAAAGCTTTTCTGATTCTGATTCTGATGTTTTTGTGTATTACCCGTGTTGCAGTTGTATGTTTTTGTGTATTACCTGTGTTGTGGTTGTATGTTTTCGTTGTATAACCTGTGTTACAGTTGTATGTTTTTGTGTATTACCCATGTTGTGGTTGTATGTCTTTGTTGTATAACCTGTGTTAGAGTTGTATGTTTTTGTGTATTACCCGTGGTGAGGCTGAGGCTCCAGGCTGGTAGGTGCTGCCCCTCCTGCAGACCACAGCTCTCACACAGGGGCAGCCTCATGTGGATGGGGCCGGACACATCCAGAGCAGAGCCTGAAGACACCAGCTGCACCCAGGTGGAGGCCACAGGGGTGAGCTCCACACACATGGGACCTGGACGCACACAGAGCACCCGCAAGGAAAGAGTCAAGATTTTACTGATTGTTATAGAAAAACAACAAAATTACCTTAAAAGCATAAACTGTATAAAGAAGAGTAGACTAAAGGCCAACGCACATGGAGACACTCCATTATTTTCTTTCGCCTCCATTATTTTCTACAAACCAACACACACCGGGTGCTCGACCCCACGCCACGATTCGGATTTGTTGAATCGGGATGCGGTGCCACATCTAAAAACACACGTATTCTGTACTTCTGCGTTGAGTACAGACATGTCTCTGCTCTGTGACCGACAAAAGGAGTGCTGTAAACTGTGAGGAGAGGCTGCAGCAGAGGGAGAGAAAGCCCCGGTGTTCAACTCGGCAAAACACCGGCTCCTCTCCTGCTTCTCTCCATGCGGGATCCAGGGGAACTCTCGGCGACTAAGGCTTCAGTCAAATGAAGCTCACTAAGGCTAACAGTTGTAGGAGCGAATGTGGAGCGGAGTTCCATATTAGGAATAGGAATTTATTTACGTACATAGTGAAATAAAAAACCCAGGATCACGTAGTTAATACAAACATTTTAAGACCAAAATGACGAGGCTCACTGCAGCAGGTAGAGAGAGAGGAATGACAATTGTAAAGTCAATTGGAGCCAGAGTCGATGGAGCCAAAAGCACAGACATGCTCACTTCCTGTTTGGAACATGGAGACTACCATTAAACAGGGACGGCAAAGAGCAAGTGATCCGACTCATGTTCTGTCTGATCAATATGAGGTCCTGCCCTCTGGAAAACAGTACAAAGTGCCACAATGTAAAAGAAATAGACATAAAAACTAATTTATTCCTCTATCCACCGAGCCACAAACAAAGCAATGTGGTCTACTCCATTCAGTGTAGTGAAGACTGCAGGGGGCGCTACACTGGAGAAACAAAACAGCCACTTTTCAAACAAATGTATCAACACAAACGGGAAAGCCGGGAAAGTTGTTTATTGTGTGAAATGTACAATATTTATTCCCTGTAATGTGTCGCTTTGGTTGAGTTGAGGTTGTAAGCTTGTGTTTATTGTATTGTTGTTGTGATGCCCTTGATGTCCAAAAAGAATTTCTAAAGGCTAATCTATCTATCTCTCTTTAGTTAGTGGTTTAACTGTGTACATTTATATATATATATATATATATATATATATATATATATATATATATATATATGCAGTGTTTGTTTCGAGCAACAAACACTGCATAGTTTCTGTGTAAATACCACATATACCAAAGGTGCAAAACCCCATAAATAACCAGTCCCGAGCTGCTGCAAATGGGAATACAAATCAACTCAATTATCAACGAATAATCTGGGGGGAAAATGATCTAATAGTGATTTTTTGGAGAAGTACTTTGATTGTGGTTAGATTTGTGATTTCTCTTTAAAAAAAAAAAGAAGAATTCTGTTCACATTTTAAACACGTCCAGGACAACTGACAAAAAGACTGAAATCTGAACTGACAAACGAACACAAGAATCACATTTCAGAACATGTTTGGACAGATCTAAACGACAGGGTTAAACGTTTTTAAACAGAATAAAACAGGAGATTTTGTTGATGGTTCTTCAAAAACTGCACCCTTTGTGATTTTGCTAATTGTGTCCATTCAGATTGTGATTTTGATTCAGTTGAGATCATCTTTCAGCGTTAATAGTCGCACTTACCAAATTGCAAAAGCTACAGTCATTTGTGTTATGTAATTTTCTCTGCAAAATATCCTGTACATGTTCTGAAATCCACATGTGTCAGATGCCCTCCCTGTGTCTCCATGGGGTCTTATTTTGTGTAAAAGCTGCTCACCCTGTAGTTTAGGCCTCTACAAACATGTTCTGAAATGCTGATTCCTGTTCAGATTTCAGATTTGAACTTTGATTTTAAAACATATAAATGAAAATCAAATCACAACTGTATTATTTATCCCAAAAATGTAAATAGTCTCGTATCACTGTTTGGTGTCGTCACGATAAAATTTCAAACTCGATTTTGATACTAAAGAATAAACTTGATACTTGATACTGATTTTGATTTGACATTTAGATATTCTAATGATCATTTTAAAAGCTCATTTATTTTCAACACTGAATAACAGTATTTGTTTTTAAAACCATGTGGTCTTACAGTATTCTGATAAAACTCAACACGAAAGATCACATTTTATCCAGTTTTCATTTTGACATTTTCGTTTTTAGTATTGATACCTGCTCACATGAATATCTAGTTTCGATGCTGTTTTTTGTATTGATTTGTATCTGATTTTTTAATACAATCCTACTCTCTCCATCTCCTCTTTATTTGGCTCTCTCTTTTTCTTCATGTAAATTTGTTCCTCCTATCACTATTACTGCTCCTCTGTATGTGCAGTAGCAGCCCAGTGTACCTGAGTTAGTGCTGATGATGCCCATAGTGTGGAGTGTGGCGCCCTCTGCTGCTGACACAGAGGGACTGTTGATGAAGGCAGTGACTGTAGACAGAGCACTGACTTCAGTCAGATTCAGACCAGAGCTGTGGAAGTGCACCAGCGGCTCTGCACCAAACGGCCCTGAAACAAACGGCCCTGAAACACACAAACAAACAAACAAACACACAAACACACAAACAAACAAACAAACAAACAAACAAACACACACACACACACACACACACACACACACACACACAAACACACAAACACGTGACTCAGAAAGATAAAGTAAAGATGTGTAAAAATGAAAACACTCTCCTTCTCATATGGTAGTGTAGCCAAAAACTGTACTCAAGCAAGAGTAACGTTACTTCATAATATTAATATTACTCAAGTAGAAGTACAGAGTAGTGGTTCAAGAAATTACTCAAGAGTGAAAAGGTATTTGGGGAAACTACAACTCAAGTAAGAGTAACTTAAAGAGTAACTGTTGGGGCGTGACATCTGATTTATAAAGTAAAGGTGAAGTTCCTATGACAGGTTGGACTGTTCATTTTACCAAAACACAGTTATGTCATTATATTTAAGGTTTGCCAAAAATGTAAAAAACATTTTTCCCAGTTTGGCAATTTTTTTTAGGTTTAAAATTTTACTTCCTGATTGGAAATCGTGACATTACACTATTCCATAACTGTTACTTAGCAACCATGCATATCTCCTCTAATGTAAATATTTGACCAATACAATTATAAGAAAATACCTTTATTTTGTTGTTATTTTGTTTAAAGAATCAGAAAAATTTGTTACTTGAAGAGAATTCTCCCAGTGTGATGCCATCAATACAGAAAAACTCTGCACTTCCTGTTTTGTTCAACATATTTTTAAACTTTTCTTCATAGATCGCTTCTTTATTTATGTAAAACTATAATTACAATAATAACTTACAACAATTTGACCAAATTAAGTCAAAATGAGAAAATCATCAAAATCTGTCATATGCACTTTAATGTAATTATAAGGACAACAAATAACAAAATCTGAAGTTTTCAAAGGACAGACGCAAAAATTAGATAAACTGAATCAAATCTGAAGGAACTGCAAGAAACACAAATTATGGAATATAATTAGTTCAATCAGATTTTGAATTTTAAATACAGCTGAATTTCTCACTTTGAATTTAACTCTGAAAAAAGATATTTCAGTTATTTTTATTCTGAATTTTAGTTGCTGAAATTTTAAGTGTACTTTTATATATGTTAACATAAGTTTCAAATTCAAAATCAAAATTTCATCTTTTAAATATTCAGCGCATATATTTTCAAGCCCTCAAAGTCAACAGTCAAAATTCAGAGAGTAAAATTCTACGTGAAAATTTTCACAGTAAAGATTCAAGGCGCCAAGGCAGAAGCAATCGATCCTGCGTGAGTGAGGAGGACAGAGGCTGTTTCCTAAAGGTTCTCATCTGTGGGCGGGGTTTACACTTAACCAATAAAAGATTTTTTTTTTTTTAATACTGTTATAATTTTAAACACTTAAAAATGTACACTTAAAATTTCACCAACTAAAATTCAGAATAAAAATAATTCAGACATGTTTTTTCAGAGTTAAAAAATTCAAAGTGAAAGCGAAATTGCATTTAAAATTCAAAATCTAATGGAACTAATTATCTTCCATACAAATGTTCATATAATTTCATATTGTTTGATAAAGGTTTTGTCACTTTAGACTCAAGAGTACTGTTACGTCAATAAAATATTACTCGAGTAGGATTAAAAGAATGCTGCTAGAAAAGTACTCTGAAAAAATACTTTCAAAAGCGACTCGAGTAAATGTAACTGGACCCTGTGGTGTTTCACCTGTGGACTTCCTGATGAGGACTGAATCGTTGAAGAGCCACATGTTTCCACGATTCACTCCGAGCAGAGGCAACGTCACCGAGGAAAAAACTGAAAAAATGAAATAGAAAAATATTTGAATATAATAATACATGCTTTTTTAACCATCACTGTGTGTCAGATGCCCTCCCGTCCTCCTGTATCCCTACTGTGTCAGATGCCCTCCCGTCCTCCTGTATCCCTGTAGTGTGTCAGATGCCCTCTCGTCCTCCTGTATCCCTGTAGTGTGTCAGATGCCCTCCCGTCCTCCTGTATCCCTGTAGTGTGTCAGATGCCCTCCCATCCTCTTGCATCCCTGTAGTGTGTCAGATGCCCTCCCATCCTCCTGTATCCCTGTAATGTATCAGACGCCCTCCCATCCTCCTATAACCCTAAAGTGTTAGACTGGGATGGGAACAGGTCAAATGTTACATGTCACACACACAAAGGCAACTCAACTCCACTTCTATTCACATTTCAGAGCAGCACAAGAGGACAACATGAAGTCCGTTATAAAGCAACACGAGTATTTGATTCAACTGACACTTTGCAGCTGACGTCATCAACATTTCCTGGGAGTGTGAAGCTAACTGAAAGCACTACTCTGTCTGAAGCTCTGTTACTCAAGTTAGACTTTAATTTAATCTTTAACACAATCTGACCACAAAGAACTGATTTAGTTGGAACTGTTGTTGGAGATACAAATCCATGTTATATATATATATATATATATATATATATATATATATATATATATATATATATATATATATATATATATATATATACATATGTGTGTGTGTGTGTGTGTGTGTGTGTGTGTGTTTTTTGGGTTTTTTTGTTTTTACCATGTTTATACTTTTTTAGCAGTGTTTGCTAATGTGTGCATTGTGTCACCACAGTAACTGCTGGACATTCCACCATAGAGATATATGTGGATCATCCCCACTGCAAAGTTTCAGTTGTATACAGGTGTGAATATCAGTACTTAACAACTGCACTGTATCTGATTACCTCACAGTTACTTTTCTGTATCTCTGCTGTGTAAATATGATAAGTTGTATGTAAAAAAAAAAAAAAAGTTGTTAAGGTGAAACCCAATTGGTCACTACAGGTAAACACATGTATTACACTTCTTTTGACTGCGTTTTGCAGAGCCATGTTTCTATGTCAAACCAGGTTTTACTATGAAAGTCCTGGACTTGGAGCGACATTATCTCAGTTGATTTAAATATTTGTCACTAATCCAAAGGTTGGGGGTTTGATACCCATCTTTCAAAGCATACAGCAGATGTTCTTGTTACCTCATATTGCCTGTTTGAATCACATATATTAGAGTGTTGTGTCACAGCCTCCTTTTTGGATCCCACAGGGCCCCTAATAATAATTCACAATACACCTACACACCTACCCTCAGTCTCTGCTCATTTTCTCTTTCTCTCGTGGTTTGTTTGTCTCTCGTTGAAAGAAAAGAGCAGCTTGAACAGCACTGTCACAGTCTGCTGGGCACCAGTTATGTGTAGAACAGGGTGAGCTGACGTCGCTCGCGGAGAGTCGGGTCACTACGAACGCCAGTGGCAGAGGCACATTTTATCCTCCAGGTTCACCCAGATGCCCTCACTCAGGGGGGCACTATCAGAGGCCCCTGAGTAGAAATATTCTATTGTTTATACTTCCTGAGATTAGATTCTTGACCTCTGTCTGAGGTGCTCTTAAGAATTATATTTTTGAATTGAATTTCAAATTTCAAATCGTGAACTGCCATGGCACATAGTTGTGTACCTGTGGTCTGTGTGTGGTTGGTCAGGTGGCTGCAGTGAAATACACTTCAAGGAACTAATAAAGATTTCAGAGTCTTGATTCATGTGTAGGTTTTTACTTTAAGATTTACACAAACAAATTATACTACAGGCTTATTAATACCTAAGAAGTACATGTAAATACATATATTTATATTGTATATTCTCCTTATATGGAAGCCTATGGGGGAAACTCGTGTTAAACTAGTAATTACAATTTCAACTTGTTTAATACACATACTTTTGGTTGCACTGGTGTGAACTTGTTTTTGTATCGTGAACATGTGAGCTGCAGAGGGCTGAATGATAAACATTTAAACACCTCCAGCTCCTGTTGTTCTTCGTGGTACCTGGTGTTTTGTCCGTGGTGAGGGGCAGGAGAGTGGTCACATGTCCCTGTTTGGTGACCACAGCGGAGATGACGGCTCTGGTTTGGTGAGGGACGTGGAACCAGACCTCTCCGTCCTCCTGAGTCTGAGAGCTCAGCATTAGACTGAAGTTTATGTAGATCTGCACCAACGCTGCCTTCAGGGGCTGTCTGCTCAGAGCATCCACCACACGCAGCCTACAGCCAAACACAGGGGCTGGAGACGGAGACAGAACTAGTGAGTCACTATACAATTTAACTCCAAATAGAAACATTGCAGGTTCTATATTACACAAAATTGACTCTTGTGAGCTTTTAGTCTTGTTCTAATGCTGTTACCTCCTCACACATACCTGGAGTTGTGTTTTGTTTCATTCATGTTTGACTAACCCTTTATTATTATTCTTTAAAGCTCAAAATGCTCTGTTCACAAACAGACCTGGAGTTGTGTTTTGTTTCATTCACACATGTTTAACACACAAACCCTGCAGATTTAGGCTTCTTAGTTCTTCTCTCAAACAGAAAACACTCTGTTCCACTTTGTGATGTCATGTAGTAATACAGGAAGTGCTCCACTCTGTTTTTAAACTCCAAACACCTTGGATGATTTCAACCCTGGAATTGCCAATCTCTACTGAAATAACAGAAAAAGGAGCTGTTCACTTGAAAACTATCACTTCATGACATCACCAGGTGGAGCAAAGCATTTTGAGCTTTGGAGATGTAGACAGACTAAAGGATTAAAGGGATAAAGGGTTAAACAAACATGTGTGAATGAAACAAAACACAACTCCAGGTGTTTTTGAGGAGGGAACAACATTAGAACATGACTTAAAACTCCCAAGAGTCAGTTTTGTTTAAGGATGTTTGATAGAAACCACCATCCTCCTGAATACGTCTCTTTATCCAGACGTAATGACCTCTTTATGCTGCCCAGTGGTGCATGGACTTTCTATTATAATAATGGTTCAATAGAGGCATTTTACAACCTGTACTTTCCCCATTAGCGTTTCAGGCTGGTTAACTCTGCAGAGCCACATTATCCACACAGTGAGAAGCCATTTACACATAAGGACTTAATGCACTCGCCCCACTGGAGTTAAACAGCAATCCAACTGGGGCATTAGGGAAATAAGGCCCACTACAGTGAGGCACATCTTTGCTCTGATGTGAGTCTGGGCTTGTACTGAGGACTTTAATGGATTTGTATCGCATGCTTATATGGCCAATTAAGCACTTTACATTGCATTAGCATTAAGTACTTAGTAGTAGACTCATTAACAATATTTTGAGCTTCTGTCAATACAAAGGGACACGGGAAGGCAGCGGAAAATTAAGGCATTTTATCAGCAGAAGAAGAAGTGGTCAGTAAATGAGAGGAGGTGGTGCTGCCAGATTAACCATAATCTCAGGGTCATTAACGGGATTACACAGACTACATGTGCTGACAGCAGGAGCTCAGTTTGCATATTATACATGTTTTACACAAGCACGAGTTATTACCCAAAAACATGTACAATTGATACTTCAGCCATCAGTTTCCTAGGGGTGTGATGCTAACTGTAGGCATTGTGGTGGATACGTCTGCCACCACTCCATAGTGTTAGTATTTCATTTCATTTTTTCATTTCAATCCTATATTATCAGATCATTTTTTAATTACCTTTCAGTTTATTCTTAAAGATTTCTCTGTTCACCAGAATAAAATAATAACTAAAAGAACAATATCTGAAAAAGCTGTTACTAATTTCATTGAAATAATTGGGCCAATATTTAATGATATGTCATGTGACCCAACTGAGGATAATTTAAATCCCATCAAAAGTGACGAATTTGTTGATATGACCGTGGATTCTTTGAAAACTGCCCTTGATGCAGTAGCTCCACTAAAACAGAAAGTTGTCAGGCCAAGGCGATCTGCTCCATGGTATAATGAAGAACTGCGTGCACACAAACAAAAGGTTAGGAGAATTGAGAAAAGTTACTGTAAAGCACACTCAGTGCAGTCTTTAAAAGCATGGAAAACCTGCCTTTTGTCCTATAAGCAGGCGTTGCGTGCGGCCCAAACCAGTTACTATTCTAATCTAATAGAAGTAAACAAAAATAATCCTAGGTTCTTATTCAGCACTGTAGCCAGGCTGACAAACTGCCACAGTGCAGTAGAACCTTCAATCCCAATTACTCTCAGTTCTGAGGATTTCCTGACATTTTTTAATAATAAGATCATTACTATAAGAGATAAAATAAATGAAATTGCCCCTACTTTTAACTCTGAGCAAGTCCAAGCTGTAAAAATAGGGTCTCAATTAAACTCTTGTCCAGTTTTAGTTTGCTATTCTAAATCATGCAGAATTAACGTCAGCCTTTATGTCCTCTAAATCCTCAACTTGTATGTTAGACCCAATCCCAAGTAGACTTTTCAAAGAAATTCTCCCTCTAATTATAGATCCTCTTCTTAATATAATAAATACTTCACTGGAAAGTGGTTATGTTCCTCAGTCCTTTAAATATGCAGTAATTAAGCCGCTCCTAAAAAAGCCTAATCTTGATCCTGACCTGTTAGCCAATTACAGACCTATTTCAAATCTTCCGTTTATTTCTAAAATTCTGGAGAGAATTGTAGTTAAACAGCTTTGTCGTCATCTGCAGGAAAATAATTTATTTGAAAATTTTCAATCTGGATTCAGAGCTCATCATAGCACCAAAACAGCCCTAGTTAAAATAACAAATGAGGCTTTTCAAGATGGCGGCGTAGCGAGTGGTTGACTTCGCTGAGCTGCGCACCATTTCATTCACGTTTGAGCAGATTGCTACTTTTTACCGCCTCCCTAACAGACTTGTGGTAACATGAGCATAGATGAGTACTTTTTGACTCGCTCCAGCACAATGCCGCCCAAAGCCGCCAAGAAATCCAACAGGATCTGCGAAGCAGAAACTCGGTCGGCCAGCTCAGATAGCATGGCTAGCACGGACCTAGCTAACGAGCAACCAACAGCTAGCAAAACCGTCACACTAGACCCTGCTCTTCGCCAAGTCATTGAAGAAATCACTGGGAATATCACATCTGTTATAACCCAAAAAGTAGACTCTCTGACTGAAATGCTTAAGAGTCAAGCCACTGAGGTGAGGGAACTGGCCCAACGTACAGCGGACGCAGAAGAAAGAATAACAGCGCAGGAGGACGGTCTGGGCCAAGTCACTGCCCGCATTCAGGCACTCGAGAAACAGGCCCTCGTGGCGGGACAACGAATTGATGACCTCGAAAATAGAGGCAGGAGGAAGAATATTCGTGTACTCGGCCTAAAAGAAGGCATTGAGAACGGTACTGGAGCTTTAAAGTTTTTTGAAAGATGGTTGCCTGAGTTCCTACGGCTCGAGACTAAAAGTGGCTGCATCAAGCTGGAAAGGGCGCATCGCACTCTGGCTCCTCAACCTGGACCCACACAGCGGCCAAGGCCAGTGCTGATTAGATTTCACAACTTCAAAGACCAACAGCGGATACTCGAGGCGGCACGGCGGATGGGCAGCGGGGACCAGACCCTGATGCACGAGGGCGCCAAGATCATGTTTTTCCAAGATTTCTCGGCGGAGACTACACGCAAGCGAAAAGGATTTGACGCGGTAAAGCGACGTCTACGGGAGGCAGGTATTCAATACTCCCTCATCTATCCGGCGAAACTAAGAGTT
Source organism: Taenioides sp. WSHXM2023 (assembly GCA_029959045.1). Classification (NCBI taxonomy): domain Eukaryota; kingdom Metazoa; phylum Chordata; class Actinopteri; order Gobiiformes; family Gobiidae; genus Taenioides; species Taenioides sp. WSHXM2023. The sequence goes on from CM057099.1 coordinate 29,595,615, forward strand.
ATGTATAACGGGAACGTCAACATTTTCGAATCACCGGAGAAAGCTGAGGAGTTCGTGAGGAACTTGGAGTAAAAGATCCCTACAGATTTAAGGGGAGGACTAATCTGGACCGGACTGTTTACAGAAGATGCCGTTTTGTTTTTGAATATCCACACACATAATGGACAAGTAACGTGAGTAATTATGGTCCATTCAAAGTTATTTCTGCTCAGCTTTATATAGTTTAAGACTGATAGTGGTGTGCAGTAGCGATGGTGAAGGTTTTATGACTGGCTTTACCTCACAGGTATTTTATTTCTGCTTTTGTGCCTCCGTGATGAGGATACACACGTTTGATTTGGTTTACGATGATCCCCTGTTTGACAGAGGTGGAAGCGCACATGGAAAGCGCCTTTTTTGTTTTTGTTCATTTCTTGTTTGTTGTTCGTTTCGGTTAGTTCTTGCTCAGCTCAGCGTTTCGCAATTTTCACGCACTGTCAGCACTGTAGTGACAACGCATAATCACTTCGGTCAATTTAGAAATGCTAAGATTGTGTACATGGAATATTAAGGGAAGTCACTCACCCATTAAAAGAAAAAAAGTCCTTCTAGCTCTAAAAAGGGAGGGTGTAGACATTGCACTACTGCAAGAAACGCACCTGACAGACGCTGAACATTTAAAACTACAACAATGTGGCTTTGAGCATGTTTTCTTCTCCTCCTTTACAAGTAAAAGTCGAGGTGTTGCCATTCTTATAAAAAAATCTGTGCCTTTCAAAATTATAGAATGTGTGAAAGACAAATATGGAAGATTTGTCCTAGTCAAAGCTATAATATGTGGAGAAGAATTCGCCATTTTAAATACTTATCTACCACCAGGGCATCCTATCACTTTCTTAGTGGAGGTGATGACTAAACTTGTAGGCCTTCCCCAAGAAAACATTATTGTGGGAGGTGATTTTAACTGTCTGATGAATCCCCTGATCGATAGGCTCCCCACTGGCTCTATGCACCTCCCAAAAAAAACGAAACAGGTTTTTGATATTTTTGAAGAAGTGGGATTTGTGGACGTGTGGAGAAATCTTCATCCTGCTGGGAGAGAATTTACTTTTTACTCCAACCCCCACAAATGTCACACGCGTATTGACTACTTCTTCCTTCCTAAAGTTACTTTAAAACAAGTTGTTTCACGTAAAATTGGACATATTGTTATATCTGATCACGCTGCAGTTTACCTAAACTTTGTCCCTAAAAATGCAAAAGTTCAACCAAAATATTGGAGAATGAATCCCTTGATCCTGAAGGATACCAAATTCATTGAATATTTTAGAGCAGAATTTAAACATTTTCTCACGGTCAATTCGCCCACAGCCAGAACCCCATCTTTGCTTTGGGACACTGCTAAGGCCTTCAGTCGGGGGCTAATAATTTCTTATACATCCTGCAAAAAACGGAGAATTACAGAACAACAAAACGTTTTAGGGAGGCGGCTTAATGTAGCTGAAAAAGAATACACAAAACGGCCGTCACAATCCAAGTTGAGGGAGCTCAACGCCATCCGGTCCTCGCTTGATACCTTACTGACACAGAATGCTACAGACAAGGTCAAATTTGCTAAACAAAGGTTGTTCGAACATGGGGACAAACCAGGCAAATATCTTTCCTATCTTACGAAAATGCGCATAGCCAATCAAACAATATCTTCAATCTCTGATGGGAGTGGCTCCAACTCTACTGATCCTGAGGTCATAAATTCTAAATTTCTAGAATTCTATAGGAACTTGTACAAATCTGAACAATGCGACAACTCCAAATCCCTGATGGAACAGTTTTTCTCACAAATTAAACTACCCGTCTTGTCAGATGATAAAAAGAAGAAACTTAATGCAGAAATATCAGAAATGGAGGTCGAGAGAGCCATTAAATCACTCCAGAGCGGAAAGGCACCGGGCCCAGATGGACTTGTGTCTGAATTCTACAAAGAATTTACAGATCTGTTATCAAAGCCCTACTTGGATATGTTAAATGACTCCTTCATTACTGGTGTCCTGCCCCCCTCCCTTAGGGAAGCCAACATAACTTTAATTCTTAAAAAAACCTCCGGAGAATTGTGGCTCTTATAGGCCCATCTCACTGCTCAATGCAGATCTGAAAATATTGTCAAAAGTCCTTGCATTACGTTTGGAAAACATTTTGCCCCATGTTATCAACGCGGATCAAACAGGTTTCATGAAAGGTCGCAGTTCCTGTAATAATCTCAGGCGTCTTCTAAATGTGATTCAGTTGTGTCAGCGGCGGGCAGTGGAGGGCCTTGTAGTCTCCTTAGACGCCGAAAAGGCGTTTGACCGCGTAGAGTGGTCCTACTTGCTTTTTACTCTGCAACAGTTTGGGTTGGGCCTTAATTTTATCAGCTGGATCCAAGTCTTATACAATTGCCCCTTAGCAGCAGTTATTACTAATGGACTCAGGTCTAAAAATTTCAGGGTGGGTAGAGGAAACAGGCAGGGGTGTCCTCTTTCTCCACTCCTTTTCACCCTTGCAATTGAGCCTCTAGCTGAAGCTATCCGCGGTGACCCTACTGTGTCCGGGATTAATTCTGGCAGGGGAATACATAAGATCTCTTTATATGCCGACGACGTTTTGTTATTTCTTTCAAAGCCAGCTGTTTCTGTCCACAGAGTAATCACAATCATCAATCAGTTCAGTTTATTCTCTGGGTACAAGATAAACTTCTCGAAGTCTGAGGCTATGCCTCTGGGAAAACAGCTCTGTGTTCCCGGCTCTCCCTTTAAGTGGTCGCCTGCAGGTTTTGTATACCTGGGTATATTTATCACCCCCTCTTTTGGTCAGATGTTCAAAACAAATTTTATCCCCTTACTTGACAAAATTAAATGGGACCTGGAACGCTGGAATAGCCTCCCCATATCCTGGCTTGGTAGGATCTCACTTTTGAAAATGAACATACTCCCTCGCTTGCTATATCCAATTAGAATGATTCCAATTCCAAGCAGGATTACTATTGCAACAACACAACATCAGTAGGGTAAAACTTGTCCGGGTACATGTCGGCGCGTCTTTGGCTGCTGCTGTTTCACCGTACGTTTTTTTTGTATTTTAACCATCTGCGGCACTGCAATTGTGATCTATGAGGGAATCATACACCACTTTAATCATCCCGCCACGATACACCAACTGTCGTTGTGTCTGTGTGCGTGTTTGAGCTTCATTAGCTTACCTGTTGTCCGTCCCCTAGCGGTTAGCCGTAAAGCTAACTAGCGGCGATTTAACTCATCAGAATTGGACTGTGGTTGCTGCCTTGGTTACCGTTTACATTAATATGGCACCAAAGAAAAATCCAGCGATGGAAGAGACGGAGGACATTAAGAAGGCACTGGAGTCTCTCTCACAAGACGTATCATCTATACAAACTAAGCAGGACAGGATTCTTAAACTTGTAGAGGAGGTAACTCAGCTACGTGTGCTGATAGAGGCGAAAGATAAGAAGATAGCGGACCTAGAGAAGAGAGTCGAGGATTTGGAGCAGTATACGAGATTAAATGATGTGGTCGTAACCGGGCTCAAGATTAAACCCCGCTCTTACGCACATGCAGTGACCGCTGGGTGCGAGGAGGAGCCCGGTGAGCTGGAGGTGAGCTCCGCGGAGCAGCAGGTGGTGGCTTTTCTCGCGTCCAGGGACATTCATCTGGATGTGGATACTCTCGAGGCTTGCCACCCTCTCCCCACGAAGAAGAACAACGTTACTCCAGTTGTGATCTTGAGGTTTGTTAATAGGAAACATAAGATTGCGTTGCTAAAGCAAGGGAGAAAACTAAAAGGCACCAATGTCTATCTGAATGATCATTTAACAAAAACGAATGCAGAAATAGCCAAGAAAGCCAGATTCTTACGGAAACTTAACAAAATTCAAAACACATGGGTTATGAACTGTAAAGTGTTTATCAGACTCAAGGGTTCGCCTGAAGAGGCCAAGGTACTAGTAATCAAAGACATGAAGGAGTTGGAAAAATATGAAGGCTAGTGAAGAGATGTAACAAAATAAAAAATAAAATAAAAAAAAATAAAAAAAAGGAAAAAAACGACCGACTGTCAACATTTAACCTATGGCATCCAATCACATTACAACTTCTAGTATTAATGTAGAAATTCAACAAAGGATTCTGAGCTATGATCACTTGGAGCTGAATCCATCTCAATATACTGAACACAACGCTATAGACTTAGAGGAGGAGATAGACCCTGATAATAATTTTTTTTCATCCAACACTATTAACTGTAATTACTATACTGAAGACGATTATAATAAATCTATTAAACCAGAAGGGAAATTATCAATCATTCACTTCAACAGTAGAAGTATGTATACAAACTTTAATTCAATCAAAGAATATCTGCAACAGTTTGTACAACCTTTTAGTATTATAACAATATCAGAAACATGGTTTAAGGAAGACAAAGGTGTTGATTTCGATTTAGATGGTTATAATCTCAGTTATGTTAACAGAACTAATAAAGTTGGTGGAGGTGTAGCTATATATACTCTTAAAAAACTCAGTTTTAAAGTAATAGAAAAGATGACGTTAACGATAAATGATGTGCTAGAATGTATATCAATAGAAATTTATAACGAAAACAAAAAAAATGTTATTATTAGTTGTTTATACAGGTCACCGGGATCGAGCTTGGAAGTATTCACAGACTGGGTGGAAAAAATGTTTTCGGTTATAGGTAATAAAAAATTATTCATCTGTGGAGATTATAACATCGATCTGATAAATCCAAATGAACATAAATCAACTGATGACTTCATTAACAGGATGTACAGTATGAGTTTATACCCAGTTATAACAAGACCCAGCAGAATTACATCACATAGTGCTACGCTCATTGACAACATTTTTACTAATAATATAGAGGGTACAAATGTCAGTGGCCTATTAATATGCGATATAACTGACCACCTACCTGTCTTCACATTGTATGAATATAATTGTAATTATCATAAATCAACTCAAAATTCTGTATCCAAACGAGTTAGAACTGAGGAAGCAATACATTCACTAAATTACGATTTAACACAACAGGATTGGAATGCTGTTTACAGGGAGAAGAATGTGGATTTTGCTTTCAATAATTTTTTAGATATTTTTAGTTCATTATATGATAAAAACTGTCCGATTCGTCAGTTTAGTAAAAACAATACCATTGTAAAATGTCCATGGTTAACAAAGGGCTTACAAAATGCTTGCAAAAAGAAAAATACGTTGTATAGACAATTTATTAGATTAAGGACCGAAGAATCTGAACATAGATATAAATTATATAAAAACAAATTGACTAACATAATAAGGACGAGCAAAAAATTGTATTATACTAATTTATTAAATAATAATAAAAATAATATTAAAAGGGTTTGGGGAATACTAAATACTGTAATTAAAGGCAATAGTAAAAATAATTCATATCCAGATTATTTTATTGATAATAGCAGCGATATCTATAATATGAATGAAATAGCTAATAAGTTCAATAAATTCTTTGTAAATGTGGGACCAGATTTGGCAACAAAAATTCCTGAATGTGGTAACATTAACATGGAAGAGTCATTTATAGAAAGAAACTTAAACACATTGTTTCTCGCTGGAGTATGTGAGACAGAAATAATAGATCTTGTTAATAAATGTAAAAACAAAACATCAACTGACTGTTACGATATAGATATGACACTAGTCAAAAGAGTAATAAATAGCATCTCAAAACCTTTAACTTATATATGCAATCTATCATTTCAGACTGGGTCATTTCCGAACAAAATGAAAATTGCCAAAATAATACCACTATACAAAAATGGGAACAAGCACATCTTCACAAACTATAGACCTGTCTCTCTGCTCCCTCAGTTTTCCAAAATCTTAGAAAAACTTTTCAACAGCAGATTAGAATCATTTATAGATAAGTGTAATATAATTAATGAAAGTCAGTATGGTTTTAGGTCAGGGAGGTCAACAACTATGGCTGTACTTGAAGCAGTGGAAGAGATCACAAATACTTTAGATAATAAAAAATATGCACTTGGAATATTTATTGACTTTAAAAAAGCCTTTGATACCATTAATCATTCAATCTTACTCAAAAAAATGGAGAGATACGGCATTAGGGGTGTGGCTTTGAACTGGATTAAAAGCTATTTAATGGAGAGACAACAGTATGTGGAGATGGGTGAATTTAAATCTGGGTGTATGGGCATTGTTTGCGGGGTCCCGCAGGGTTCTGTACTGGGCCCCAAATTATTCAACTTATATATAAATGACATATTTAGTGTATCAAACTTATTAAAATTAATATTATTTGCAGATGACACCAATATATTCTACTCTAGTGATAATTATAGTAAGCTTATAAATAATGTAAATAATGAACTAATTAAATTGAAAACCTGGATGGATAGCAATAAACTATCACTAAATTTAAATAAAACAAAAGTCATGGTGTTCGGAAATTATAAAGACAATTCAGATTTAGTAATAAATATTGACGGTGTTGTAATAGATAAAGTGTCAGAAAACAAATTCTTAGGAATAACCATGGATAGTAAACTAAGCTGGAAACCTCATATCAGATACATACAAAACAAAGTTTCTAAAAGTGTATCAATTATGAATAAAGCAAAATATTTCCTTGAATATAATGCATTATATTTATTGTACTGTTCACTAGTTTTGCCCTACTTAACGTATTGTATAGAGGTCTGGGGTAATAACTACAAAAGTGTGCTACATCCCCTCGCCATACTCCAAAAACGTGCAGTAAGAATCATACATAAGGTAGGATATTTTGACCACACAAATCGTTTATTTCTGCAGTCTAAATTGTTGAAAATGTTAGATTTAGTTGATTTTTATACTGCACAACTTTTATATAAAGCTAATAAAAATATACTACCTAGTAATATCCAGAGGTTCTTTACTCTGAGAGAAGGGAGTTACACTTTGAGGGGATCTGGTAACCTTAAAGTTCAAGTAGTGAGAACTACTAGGAAAAGTTTGTGTGTATCTGTGTGTGGCGTTAAACTTTGGAATCGATTGGGGTTACAGCTCAAGCAATGTCCTAATATTCATCAATTCAAATCAAGATACAAAGAAATGGTTTTGTCACAGTACATGAACGAGGATGGGGGTGATTGATTTTTACTTAGTGTATTTAGAGTTACTACTTCCTTGTCGATTATATTAGGCTAGTAATAATGATGATTATGTACTATTATTATATAAAGGGTCATACATTTAGATATTTCATAAAAATAAGAAATAATAATTACTATTATAATATAGCATGTATTAACGATATGAACATTATAATATTGGTCTGGGATAATACATAATGATAATACATAATATCGTCTACTTTTACTATTATTATTGTAGTCTGATTTTACATTATAATAAAATAGGATACTGTTAGAAATAATGTTGTAACCTAGATGGTTGGCATACATGTAGGATATGGTATACTGCATATGATCTTGCTTCTCCTATGTTAAGAGCATGTACTTGATATTTATTATTATTATTATTGTTGCTGTTCTATGGTCATTATTATTATATCAATATACAACAACCAAAATCCTGTTTCAGAAATAAATGAAATCGATTTCAGACGGAGCTAATGGTGCTGATGGTAATTAATGATTACATGGAAAAAGTTATTCATTTAAATAACTAGATTTCTCCACATTCAACATAACCCTCAGATCAGGGCAGGCAAGTGGTGGCTCTGTTGCTTGGAGAGAGCCCCTTCTGGCTGCAGACTTACCAGATCTTGTCTCTTTTAATGCATAGAACAGGACACCAGGCAAAGGGTGGTCCTGTTGTCAGGGGGCTGCCCCTCTCTGGCAGCAGGTTCACAGAAACAACCTGCCTCTTTTAATGCACAACAAACACATTCCACTCCAGTTATTGTTACCATCAACAGCAACAAGCCAACATAAATATTAATGCAATTTTAATGGATAAATAATAAGTATATTAAATATAACTCAATTTTTATTATAATAAGTACATTATTAAAGTATATATATAATAGTATGGAAACATATGATGATGACATGACGAGCAATGGCAGCAATATGATGGTGATATATATCATGTATATAATGTTCCATAATTGATATTACTTTTATATGTATGTATATTATATTGTATATGTATTAAAAAAAAAAAAATAGATAGTGCTATCTAATTATAATTATAAATAAAATTGTATATAATAATGAATTATCAAATGGTGTAACTGTAGCAACCATATAACTTGTAAGAATGAATAGGGGGTGGGAGTAAATAAGTACGTCTTCTTCCCACTCCTTTTCGAGCTAATGTCTTGTATGTACTGTATTTATTATTTACTGTTTATAGATTTATATATATATATGCATATTTTTATTTTCTTTACCCAATGTGGGTTCAATGTATACAGTATGTATAATATGTTTATTTTTCAATATGGCTCGAAATAAAGTAATCAATCAATCAATCAATCAATCAATCAATTATGTTTACACACAAGTTGATTAAAAAAATAAAGGGCTGGTTCGGCTCCTTTATCTGGAGCAAAAAAAGGACCTTCATTAAAATGTCAACATTACAGCTTCCAGGTCATATGGGAGGCTTAGACCTTCCAGACCTCAAAATATACCAGCTGAGTTCCCTTCTGTTATATGCCAGAGAGTGGGGGTGTCAAAATCATGCAAATTCTTCTGCATCATGGCTGGATATAGAAGCCTCACTATGCGATTGTCCTCTTAAGAGCTTGCTCTTCCTTAAAGATATGAAAACAATTAATAAATGCTGTAGCAATCCAATTACTGTTAATACAGTTAAAGCATGGAGATCTGTGCGACGTATTGAAGGGAGAGCAGGGAAAACATCACCTTTTACCCCTTTTGTCAACAATCCTGATTTTCCTCCAGGGGTGTTGGATGCAGGTTTTGGGGACTGGGTGGCTAGGGGTATCTCCTCTCTGGGTTGTCTCTTCGGGGAGGGGATCCTCATGTCATTCAACCAGATTGTTGATGTCTTCGGTATTGGTAATAATAACCTTTTTCGGTATTTTCAGATAAGAGATTTTGTTAGAAAAGAAACATCACTACTGGAGGACACTGAGGTTTCGGATTTTGAGAAGTTTTTTTTAAAAACACGAGACGTGTCTCTCAGTATGTATTACAAGACAATAAAACGTCTCCGTAAGCCTGATTCTCCCTTGTTGGCTCAGACCTGGGGAAGGGAACTGGGTACTGACATCACAGACGAAATGTGGGGCAATATTTGGAGTGCTGCCAAGAAAATTTCTATTTGTAATCGTTCGTGGGCCTTACAACTTAAACTATTACACAGAGCTCACTTAGCCCCAAACCGAGTGTCTAAATTTAAACCCGGCGCTTCTTCACAGTGCCCTAAATGTAAGGTAAATGACGGCAGCCTAACACACTGTCTGTGGTCATGCCCCAAAATTCAGAATTACTGGGACTCTGTGCTGTTTGAACTCAAGAAAATAATTAAAATTAATATTAGTCGTGATCCACTTTCTCTTCTCCTCGGTTTGCCAAACAGACAAATCAGTAATAAATACATTAGTAAGCTGTACAATATTCTCACTTTCTGTGCCCGGAAAAATATCCTGCTAAATTGGATTTCTATAAAACCACCCACTATTTCTGCATGGAGAAGGCTTATTCTGGAATACATTCCACTGGACTTCTTAACATGCCTGATCCATTCCAAGACTGACACTTTTCATCACATATGGAAACCATTCATGGACTACAACGAAGGACATGTGTCCTCCATTCTGTCTCGGGCAACAATCATAGCTTAGCCGGACATTTCTATATTAAAAGGGAAATCTTGACTCAATGCTGATCATAGTGATGTCTGACTGCCTTTTTTGCTGTTTGCTGAGCTGATGTGTGTGTTTCGTCTTGTTTAATGTTAAAATGTTAAAATCAATAAATATATTTTGAAAAAAACAACAAAAAAAAAAACAAATGAGAACTGCCCTCAGCTAGTTTAAATCCTATTTATCCAATAGGTACCAGTTTGTAAATGTAAACCAGAGCTCCTCACAGTGCTCTAAAGTAGCCTACGGTGTGCCACAGGGTTCAGTTCTGGGTCCAGTTCTGTTTACCCTTTACATGCTACCGTTAGGTAATATCATCCGAAAGCACGGTATCGATTTCCACTGTTATGCAGATGACACCCAGCTGTACCTATCAATGAAACCTGATCAGACTAATCAAATCGAAAGGCTTAGTGACTGTGTGAGGCACATAAAAACATGGATGACCTTTAATTATTTACTTCTTAACCCCGAAAAAACTGAAGTCATTCTATTAGGCCCTAAACACCTACGAGACTCTATTGTGGTTTTGTCCCGGCCTGCAGCTGGGCTCGATGTAAAGTTTGACTCTCTAACTGAGCAGATAATCACATTGGACAATGTCAGTGTAGTCTCCAGCTCCACTGTAAGAAACCTTGGAGTCCTATTTGATCAAGAGCTCTCATTTAAAGCACACATAAGCCATGTCTGTAAAACAGCTTATTTTCATTTACGCAATATAGCCAAAATTAGAAATGTACTGCCAAAAAATGATGCTGAAAAACTTGTCCATGCTTTTGTCACATCGAGGTTAGACTACTGTAACTCCCTGCTTGCAGCTTGCCCTAAAAGATCTATAAAAAGCCTTCAATTGGTTCAAAATGCAGCAGCAAGAATACTAACAGGTACTAAAAAACGAGAGCACATTACTCCAGTACTAAGAAATCTTCATTGGCTTCCGGTTGAGTTTAGAGTAAAATTTTAAATTCTTCTTCTAACCTATAAAGCTGTAAATGACATGGCCCCTTCCTACATTAAAGATGAAATTGTACCTTATCATCCTAACCGTTCACTCCGCTCTCAAAATGCTGCACTATTGGTGGTTCCTAGAGTCGCTAAAAGTACTTTAGGAGGTAGAGCTTTTAGGTACCAAGCACCCTTGTTGTGGAATCAGCTCCCTGCTCATGTCAAAGAAGCTGACACAGTCTCTACATTTAAGATTAGGCTCAAAACGTTCCTCTTTGAATCAGCTTATGGTCAGGTCAGTTAGGAACAGAAACTAAACCCATAGGCCTAGTTAAGATGCTCTAGGAGATATATTACTGGGGAAACTATGGCAACTTGAGCACTGTCCTCTGGTTTCTCCTACTTTTTCTCCTCCTACTGTTAAGATTATTCAATTACTGCTGTTCCAGTTTGGACCGCTGCTGCCCCTAGTGTCGAGGACCTGGACCCCTCCTCTCCTTCCCTGTCCTGGATTAACTGTCCTCGTCCTGCTAGATTAGTAGTTTCCTTCTGCCAATAGCTTTGGCCTACAGACTTACAACTTTACTTGCAATGGATACGTCCTGGCCTCATCTGCCTGTCCGTCCATAGGAGTGGATCTCTCCTTCACTGTGGTTCTCCTCGAGGTTTCTCCGTTTTTTCCCCCACTGTTTTTTTTTTCCTGAGTTTTTCCTTGCCGAGAAGGAGGGTCTAAGGACAGGGGATGCTGGGACAATTATCCATTTGCCTGCTTGTTGTTGGACATTCTGTATTTTTGAATTATGACTGTTTCTTATTCTGCTTCATTCTCTGACATCTCTGTCTGTTTGCTAAATCAACAATTTTGTGAAGTCCGCCGAGATAACTGTTGTTGTGATTTTGGGCTATACAAAAATAAATTGAATTTACATTTTCATTAAGTTAATTATAGCACATAGTTGAATTTAATATTTTATTTACACTTTTTGTTAATGATTTACTTAATTTGAGCCTTTGTTAAATTACATTTTTATTTGACTTTATTAAATTTAAACTTTTTTTTTTTTTTTTAATATACCTTTGCCGTTTTTTTGTTTGGTCCACTACAGGCATGCTCTGTCTGAGGCTTGTTAGACTTCTAAATATGAGTTTTGTTTTAACACAATTCGACCAGGAAGAACTGATTTTGGTGAGCTGATTTGTGCTGTTAAACAATAAAATTACAGTCACAGGTTACTTAGCATTAGCCAGCAGTTTTTCAGTTAGCCACTCTCACATTTTAGTTGAAAATCACCTAAACAGGGTCATGAACGCTCAGACTAATCACAGGCTCCTGAAAATGTGCTGTTAAAATATATTTTGAGTTTTCAGACCATCTTAAAACTTATTTTCCTGTGTTTGCCAATGTGTGCATGTTGTCACCGTGGTAACTGCTGCACATTGCTCCATATTCCTCAACACATGTAGAACACCCCCAGTATGATGTCACTGCAAGTATTACTAGCTAAGGTAGTCCGGACCAAGACGAGCTCAGGATGGGTGGGATGGGTCAAATGCAGAATACAAATGTACCTACAGAGACAATAAAGTGTACCTTAACCTATAAACAGTGGGAAGTAACTGAATACATACTGAGTACCGTATTTTTCGGACTATAAGTCACTTTTTTTCATGGTTTGGGTGGTCCTGCGACTTATACTCAGGTGCGACTTATATATTACAATATATAATTTTACATGTTGTTATTTTCACACTGACAGCCGCTAGAGGGCGCTCTAGGCTTGTGTGTCAGTATCTGCTACTCCTATCGCGCTACTACTCCTGTAGCACTGGCACTTCTCGCTCTACTGCACATGTCTCCTGCAGAAAGAGCCGCTGTCCTGTATGGGGTCATGTCTGTGGCCGTGTCTCATTTCAGGGTCTGCATCCTCCGAGGCTGGTTTTCAGGCCGCATACGCCACTTCCGGCACGACAAGGCCTGTCCCATTTTATGCAGCCTCTGAGGATGCAGCCTGAAAACCGGCCTCGTTTCCATGGAGATCAGGCCGTGAACGAAGGACGTGAAAATGCATCCTTCGCGGCCTTATATTTCCCAGCATGCACCGTACGCTACTTCTTCTACGGTAAAAAATGGAGTCCGCGGCTGCGTCCCCGACCAGTTGCAATTTTACTTTTAAATGTAAGTACTGGTTTACCTCGCCTACAATTAATTCTAAGTTACTCGCTACATGAAACTGTTCATAAACAAGTTCACTTAAGTTGAACTTAAGATGTTAAGTTAAACATATGTATGAAGGTAGATGTTATGGCTTAGTTTACGGATATTGTTGTATTAGCGGTTTGTAGCGTTATCCCTTACACTTGTTTATTAGCTTAGCTGTTGTAATGTTGGATATTCTCCAGTATGTAAGAATATTTTTGTCTTCAGGGAACAAGGAGCAGACCACCCGACTAACTGAGCTGAGGCGGGAGAACGACCACCTGTTCAGCGGGGCTAAATTCTCCGTGAACATGGCTTGGAGGTAAGTATTAAAACAGTGCTATATGCTCCTGTTAGATAATATAACATCAGCCATGAAAACTATATCAGCGCTGGCATTACTGCCATTTGAAAACCTTTTTCATTTGTACATATGTGAGTAGTTGTGAATTAACCTGGGTTTCCCCATTTATTTCCTATGTTATCCACAGCCTGTACTTCTGTGATTACTAAATGATGGCCGGGAAGCTGGTGATCTGAAAAGTATACTACACAATGTAGTACTATCATGTGTAGTAATGTAGTAATATCACAGTGGAGAACTAAACCTACCTATTTGTCAGTAGACAGTTGGTCACAAATAAGCTGGACTTATTCAGTGTTATTATCCATTATATCTCCCTTACAAAAGCACCTTGAAAACTGTAATTAAAAAAAGACATAATTAACTACATAAATGAAAGGATAGCGTGTGCTGCATGGTTATTGAACAAATGTTTGCAGTAACACTAGGAGATCTGTAACAGATTTCATATTATATAGAATATAATTATAAATGTACTGTATTTATTATTATGTAAATGTGAATGTTTATGTTCTGTTTGACTCAGGACAATACTGGAGAAGTTAGGCCTGCAATAATAAGGGCTGCAAATTAATCATGCTCATATTGAAATCTAAAATGTGAAAATATGTGTGGGATTCCTCTATTAATTAAGATGTTTCGATTTATCTAAAGGGCCTTTGGATCTGAATGTATATACACTGAACCAAATTTACCTGTAATAGTTTGGTAGTTTTCTTAATGTGTGTGTCATTACAGGTTTTCACTCTACAGGACAGGACTTTGATCAAACATAAGGCCCATTCTGCTCTTCCTCCTCCAGAAGACAAGGGACACATCACACTGAGTGGTCCAAGTGCACTGGGTCATGTCTCCACTGTCCATGCTGACTGTAGAAGACCTGTGGGGTCTCTGGTTGCATCAGGCCTCCCTCCTGCACGTGCTGCTGCTGTCCCTAATGTGTCCTAATAGTGATGTGTCCATAAAGTTTAGGTTTAACTTCTAATTTCCTGCTGAAGTAAAATAGTCAAATGGTAGTTTCTTTGCATCTTAGCAGAGGAGCACCTAAACAGCTTAATCACTGAGGAAGTGTCCCATGATAAATGTGGCCTTATATGACCTTAACAAGTGTGTGAGACAAAACTGAAAACATATCATTTGCTCATATGTTTATTTGAATGTTTTTCAGTCTATACCAGTGGTCGGCAACCTTAAATACTCAAAGAGCCATTTGGAGCGTCTCCCATAGAAAAGAAAACACCCGGAGCCACAAAACCCTTTTGACTCTAAACCAGCACTAACCAGGGGAACTACAGGCAAAACTACAACTCCCAGAAAACGGACTACAGCAAGCACCATCCTCCACTACAGCTCATAAGCGCGAGTCTTAAGAGAATTATTTACACCTTTCAGTCTTTTCATCACAACAGTAGCAACATAAATAAAGTGCATGAGTGAAATAAAGAACTGCGCTGCACACGTACGACCTGCACACGTATAATCTCTGAAAAGTTTAACATGAACCATCTCCAACGCGATAGAAGCACAGAACAGACTCACCATAGGCAGAACATCCCTCAGTCACAGAAAGAACACGCATATTCCACTGAGTCCTGCCCTTTAGTCCGACAGAAGCTGACGCATCAGCGGCACAAGGAGCGAGCTGTTTTTTCAGCTTCTAGTTTATGCAAATGAGCCATGTGGTTTTAAGTTTCACTTCTGTAAAACATAAACAAATGTGCACAAAGCTGCATTAAACACATTATTATTTGAGTCCTCCTCGTAGGAAATAAAAATCCAAACTTAAATGATCCACTGTCGCGTGTACCGCGTGTACCAGTCTCATCAGCCGTGAAAGCAAATGAATCTGCCCACGGAGCATTAAGCGTTCTGTTTTCTTCAGAAACTTTTCTTTTCTTGGATTTATCATCATTGGGCCGAAAATCATACTGCTGATGTAGGTGCCGGTAAGCCCGGGCTCCAGTGTGTGCGGGTGGCGCACATCGGCGGCTTTGACGCATGTTTTGAGTGACAAACATATTAAAAACATTTTATTTAAATGTTACAAGATTACCATTATCTACAATTTTAGATTTACATTTAAAAACGAACAAACTAAAATAAAAATACAATGTAATTAAATACTCATTATTATTTTCCAAAGTCACAGGGAGCCACGACAGAACGATGAAAGAGCCACATGCGGCTCTGGAGCCGCGGGTTGCCGACCCCTGGTCTATACTGACATTTGAATCATGGTGAAATGTGCCACTTATTTGATGTCTCTTTTGATAGTAACTAATTACATGTACTATAAGAATGTACTATTGTACTGCAATTAAGCAGTGGTAATCCACCTGATCATATTTTGCAAAGATAATTTGTTCATTTTGGACTGTCACCTGCTTCAGCAAAAAGGGAACAGAATTTGAGAGTACACTGACATACAGCTGTTTTTACTCACCTATTATTGCATTGAATGTTTGTAATGGGTTCAATGTTTGACTTTTCACATCATGATAAAGTATTTCCAGAAGTTCCTTTGAATGTTTAATAAACCATCTTTTCTCAAAGGAGAGATGTCTTTCTTTATAAACTGATTTAAATGCATTCCCTGTATAAATGTAATCCGTGGTCAATATAAAAATATTTAATAATGATAATAATAATTAATAATGCATATCTCATCACTGTATTTGAAACTTTAAGGTAATTTAGCCTATTTCAGATCTATCCCAGAAATATAACGGTTTTGTTTTGCAAAAGTTAAACATACATTTCGTTTCAGCCACAAGATTTGGATGAGAATTATTAGAATAACTTGGTCTCAAAATCCGATAGTTCAATTACCCAGGCGTAATCTTTGTTATTGATCCGTGTGCGTAATCTGCGTGGTGCGTGTTGTTAGCATTAGCGTTAGCAGCGTGCCTCGGTTGCTGGCCGACGGGAGCGGCTCCGTGGGCTGGGCTTGTCCCATTTCGCCAACGGCCATGCTGTCCTCGCAGGCTGGTTCGAAGGCTGCAGCCTTCACAGAGGCCTTTTGAGGCTGCAGACCCCGAAATGAGACACAGTCTGTGTCTCGTAGGATTTTAGCAGATTTCAGGCTCTCAGGGGGCGGGGCTAGGTGTATCGATCAGGTATGAGTGGATGTCCCAGGGGCGGGGCTAGGTGTATCAATCAGGTATGAGTGGATGTCCGGCTACTGAAGTTTGAGACATTTGTTCTTGTCATTTATGCACCCACCTGCATTTAACACATACCGGTCATTAAGACGTATCCCACTCACTAATGTTCATTTAGCATCAGAACTTATTTTATCACACGGCAATAAACTGTTAATCATATTCTGCAGGTTACAAGATGCAGGTAGTGAAATATGCAGCCGAAAACAGTAATCGAGCAGCAGAAAGAAAGTTTGGAGTGAGCGAGAAACTTGTGAGGGACTGGGGAAAAGTGGAGGATACTCGAACTGCAATGAAGAAAACAAAAAAAGCTCATCACAGACTAAAAGCTACAGTAGATTTAACTAGAGTTGGCGGTGTTGGTCAGAAGTGACACCGAGGATGAAGAATTCAATGGATTTAGTGATTTGGAATCAGATCCAGAGTTTGGTAAACTTGTTCTGTTGTTTATGCTCTAGTTCTCTGAATAACTGTTCATATGTTACGTTAACAAACTAGACACATATTCAGTCCAGTGCGACTTATATATGTTTTATTTCTTCTTCATGATGCATTTTTTGGCTGGTGCGACTTATACTCCGGAGCCACTTATAGTCCGGAAAATACGGTAAATGTATTCTGACTACTAATTTTGAATATTTGCTTTCCGTTACAGTTACTTTTTCATTTGGTGGTATTCAGAGTACAGTTACTTTCCTAAAAATCAAAGGATTACATTGTTGTACTTGATCACACAATTTAGAAACTGCTCCATATCAGAGAGAAAAATAGAAAACACTGCTCTTGTGCTGAAGCGTTTTTACACTATAATTTAAATGCAACGTGATGTAAAAGTATTCAGAACATAGTACTCTAACTGGGCCACGTGTTAGAATACTTTACAAAATACATTTTAAAGAAAGTATTCAGGATTCTGTAACTAAATACATTTTCAAAGTATTCTTCCCATCACTGCCAATAATATTATATTCACGTTTCAGTGACTGGTATGATTTACGACATTCTAAAACAAAAATGGAACTCTCAAAATTGCCATATGTGCTCAAGGTAAAGATGCTGAGTGCTCAAAACAACAGACCCCCTCTTTCTCTCTCTCCTCCCTCTCTTTCTCCCCCATCTCTCTCTCCTCCTCTCATCTCTCCTCAGTACACAGATGGTCTCTTGAGTCTTATCTCTGCAGACAGTCCGGATTTAGGCCAAAGCTCTGCATTTGCTGACTACACCTCCAACTGACCTCCCAACATGGGGCTCAGACTCAGGAGCAGGTCCAATTACACAAACAATCATATCACTTAAAAAAAAACAAAAAAACAAAGCACTGGAGGGGCATCGTGCATAAAAAGTATGAGAATTCAATACCCAACGCACTGTAGGGTTGATACTAAAAAAGTCTCATTGACGGGACAGAAATGAGTCTTTCCTGAATGTCTTTAGAATGATGTGGAGCTGTATCAGAACAAGTATAAGAGCACATAGACTAGTATACACCCATGGAGCACTATGGAACCTACAGGACCACTGAGGGAGTACACAGACACATGGGAATAGAACAGAAAGTTCTACCATTTAATGCTGAAAATCACATCCTTTTGTCTGAAATAATAGTACTTTTTATCACTGTGGTACTGCCTATCGCGTCTATTCCTTAGTATCAAAATAACATTTGAAATTTTAGACAGATAAAGTGCAAATACAACTGACATGGACACAGACACATGCAACTGTAGAAAAACAAAAGAGCCATTATTCCCAGTTTGAAGAATAGGCTTCATTTCAGGATTTACATGACATTATGGACATAACACCACTAATGCCATTAAGAAGTACTTAAGTCAGTAGAAGGGCCTGTATTCACGTGCTGGGATCTGATTATGTCATAGTTTCAGATGGAGGGAGGGGGCCTATGTAACTCTCTATGGGAGAGTGGGACTTCTGATCCACAAATGTTGAACCTTATTATTTCTTTGAGATCGGCTCCACAAACTCGTCCTATGAGGCTTTAAGTCCTTTCAACTGACAACAATCACGCCTTTGTGGTTGAATAATGGCGCCACTTTTTGAAGCGACTGTGAAAAAATCATTTCACTTTTGTTTATTTATACTGAGAAGAGGCTGAACTTTGTGCCAGTTTTTGTTTCACGTGGATAGGTCCAGTAATTACACAAATATGAACCATAAACCAGGTCAATAAATCTGCAATCTGACAGTTCCACACAAGCTCCACCTGAGAGTTCTGATCTTCTCCAGCTCAGGTTCAACTATAGGGACTCTACACTGTGCTGATGTCACATGAACATAACCTGTATCTCTTCTGGGGTTTGTGTTTATTGTCATGTTATTCTTTGGATTTGGGTCAAGCGTTTCTTCTGGTGTTATTTGCGCTTAGTCAGATTTGGGTGCTGTTTTGTGGCTGGTCTGATGGGACTTGGCTCAGATGCGACAGATAAAAGAGGGAGAGATCGTCTGAGACCATGTGACCACCATGTGACCACACACCCCTCCCACACTGCTGCTGCTGCATTAGTCATGAATGAGCAGATCACAGAAGTGGGTCACAACTGCAGCTTCAGCTCTGTCTACTGGCAACACGCAAGCAGTGAGGGAATGAACCAGCACTGTGGGAAAGTCCTGTATAACACCAAACTCTTGGAAGTGAACAGCTCCATTTACCTTTAGTTCAGTCGAGATTGGCAATTCCATAGCTGAAATCATCTAAATGATTCTAGTGAAGGTGTGTGGAGTTTAAAAACACAGTGGAGGACTTCCTGTATTACCACGTGACATCACAAGGTGGAACAGAGTGTTTTCAGTTGGGAAGAGCTCTATATGTCTGCCTAAATCTGCAGGGTTTGTGTGTTAAACATGTGTGAATGAAACAAAACACAACTCCAGGTCTGTTTGTGATGAGGAAATGACATTAGAACATGGATCAAAAAACAGTGTCAAATCTGCACTTTTACAATTAATACTTTTGTCAGCATTGTGCGTTTTCATGTTTTATCTGTGTACTAAATGCTACCTTACCATGTTTCTCAACTATTCCGGAAGTTGTCGTGGGCATCGGGTTGTATTATTTTGTACGGGGCTGTTGATCTTCACAGCAAATAAATTCAAAACGGACTATAAAGCTGTTTTAAAAACCCCCAGAGAATCGGTGCAGTGTGGACTTGTTGACGCACATGAAAACTGAACATTTTACACAAATGAACCGACTTTATGTCATATTTAAGATGCAAAACTTTTCCCAAATTCTCCATTGACATGAATGGGATTCCCGTTTAACCTGAAGTGCCGACACAAAAAAGCGTTGTTTAGGAGCGTTTAGAGACAAAAGTGGCATCCAACATGTAGACCATAAAAAGTCCCATCAACCATCCCATTGACAAAATAAAACATAAAAAAATAATATCTTATCAGTGGTCAGAAGTCCTGAAAATGGCATGTATAACCAGCAAACTCAAGACTACAACTACTGTGTTTTGGTACCTGATACAGCTTGTTGTGTAGGATTAGTTTGTGCATCTATAGATATTTGACACTGACCACTTACACAGACTGAGTATTGTCAAGTACCTGCATTAAACGGAGCAAAACATGTTTACATTATTGCACATTTTAACTGAAGAGCCGTTGCATAATCCGGTGTTGGCTCAAAGGCAGCAGATGGAGAGCGCACCCACACAACAGAACGCCTCAGTGACTCACTACAGACCCACTGCTCAACAACACAACAGCTCTGTGGATAAACAAAACTATATGTATATATAAAATAAAGTTATACGAGGGTTGTGGTTGAAAAGGAAAGAGACAGTTATAGTTAGGCCTGTCGATAATTACTATTTCAAGTTATTGTTTTTGTTATTAATGGCTATATGAAAACTGGAATAGTATTTTTTGGGGTCAGTATTTATTGTATGTACATTTTCTTTGCACTACTGAGAATTTTTTGGGTAATTTTTCAGCTGTATAAGATTTAAAGGTGCACTGTGTAACTTTTTGGTTGGGGGTCTATCATAACCTGCTTGTTTCTATGGAGATGTCATTGCTCTGCCTATAATATTCCATAGTATGACATCAAACAGCTCTACGTTACATTTAATTAAATTACAGCCATAATGGGAAGTATTCCAGACAAAGCAACAACATCTCCATGGAGAAACGCTTTTGACGGACCCTCCACCAGAAAAGTTGCACAATGCAGCTTTAAGTCGCAAAAGGTTGAATTAAGAACTCCTATGGCTCATTAGAGATGCAAACAAAGTACTAAAGTCTTTCATTCTGCTATTTACTGATTGTATCATTTTTTTTAACAGTATTGTAGATTTAGAATAGTTTTTTGTGGCTTAAATCTGCTCTTCGGGTTAATGTGTCAGTGGTATAAATAAGTTTCAATATGTATCGTCTATATTTACTCACTTATTGCACTTCAAAATTTGTCATCGTGACAAGCCTAGTCATAGTTATTCAAAGTGTGTCCATAACCATAAATGAGACTATTTCCAAACCTAACTGCACAAGAACTACCCGATGCTGAGCCCGACGCGCATAAGAGATTCGTAGAAGACAAATATTCAAAAGTGATGGAAGTACATAAAGCCTAAACTGATGCTGCTGCAGGACTAGAGTCAAGATTACTCGCTGTCAATGCAAATAAGTCCAACATAGTACTTTACGCTCACTGGACTTGACGAACCTTGCGGAGGCGGCGTCACCTGTTGTCCCCCCTGCGCTGCCTCTTGTGTGGTTATTGTAAAGTTGTCATTCTCCGCGCGTAAATCCGTACTAAACTCCGCTGAAACCAATGCGCGCAAACAGAAAGCGCTCCAGAACGCGAGAGACGCACGGGAGGTCCACACGAGCGCCATAACTCTACAGAGTGCGCATCACATCCGCGGGTACGGTCAGTGTGCGAGTCCGGCCTGAGGAGGTCCACTAGAGCGCCATATCTTCACCGAGTCTGCGGCATAACACGTCCAAGATCCGCACCAGATCCACGGGAACGGACAGTGTACGAGTCCGGCCGGGGGTGTCCTCTCCGACGTGACCGAGACACTGGCAAACTCCGCCCACCGCGATGCCCACGCTGCTCATGCAAAAAAGAGGCTCGTGTAGTGATGCCTCAGTGACGCTCATGCCAACCAAACAATAACAGACAAAATGGCGCTACAAGTCCGCCACAATCGCCCATATGATTGACTATTTGGTTACGTACTCACTGCAGTCATGGTATCGTCGGCTTTCGTTCACTCGGGACTTGGAGTGGCAAATAGACAGACCTGTAATGGAACACAGAGACAAAGCTTTAGACAATTTTCTTAATTGTCTACAGACTGTACAGAGCAAATATAAAATTTGATAAATGATATACAAATAAAATTCTCCATGTTGAAAGAATATGTTGTTGATTTGAGATGATTTAGACTACGTGGAACTACAAATCCTTAAATTTGCCTAAACGGAGATTTAAACAGGACTGTCCAACTTTTCTGTGTGGTTAGATTGTTTATGAAGAAATAAACCTACGCTGTTAACATTAATAGCCGTTTTTGATCGTATTAAAACTCCACTGATGTTTGTTAACATGCAACCTGACGTTCTCCAGCAGATGGCGCCACTCCTCTACAATTAATAATTCATTATCGCACTAATCAATTCAAAAGAAGCAGAAGTGTCAGTGGATATGTCCCAGAGAGGAGACCTATAACAGTCAAATGACAAACGGCAGCCCTCACATTTCCCACATTTCATTATTTTGTCCAGGAGAATTTCTCTGCTGTAACAAAGGGTAAAACTTCCGTAAATAAGATAAAACATTTATGTTTCCCAAGAATTACACAATACTTATTATTGTCAACAGTAGTGTTTTTATAACTCTTCCATGTCAAACTATGATAAATTTTTACCACAGGTACTATTCCGGCTGGATTAGACCTAGCTTGGGTACCCGTGCTTTTGTAGATTAGTGTGTTAATAAGTGTGTGCAGAGACATGATCACGACAAACAGCAGCCACTGAGACCTGTGAAGACGAGCTGAAGGATTCTGTCAAACAGTCTTCAAACAGGGGTCTGTCCCACTGCCTTCAAAGAGGCAGTAGTGAGGTCCCTGCTGAAGAAGAGCAATTTAGATTTTAATGATTTTAACAACTACCGACCAATGTCTAACTTAACATTTTTAAGCAAAATATTAGAAAAACCTGTTTTTATCCAACTAAATGATTTTTTAGATGATCACAACATTTTGGGGGAAAAAAATCAACCTGGTGTTAGGGTGAACCACAGCACCAAGACTGCCTTGGCAAAGATTTAAAATTATTTTAGAATAAATTGTGATTCACAAAAGGTCTCGGTTCTACTGGATCTGAGCGCTGCCTTTGATACAGTACACCACACTATTATTTTAACTCACCTAAAACATCTCAGCCTCTCCGGTGCTGTTCACAAATAGTTCATATCCTCACAGACAGAACATTTATGGTGAGTGTAGACACATGCTCCTCCAAGGTCCATAAAATCACATGTGGTGTGCCCCAGGGTTCCAGTTTAGGCCCTGTGCTTTTTAACTTGTACATGCTCCCTCTTGGTGGTGTCATCAGGAAACATGGAATCAACTTCCACAGTTATGCAGATGATACGCAACTTTACATCTCCATGTCTCCTGATGACACCAGGCCAATGGATGCTCTTTTTAACTGCATTCTAGATATCAAATCCTGAATGGCAGAAAACTTTCTCCAGCTTAACCAGGACAAAACTGCGGTTTTAGTCATCGGTCCTGAGGCCCAGAGAGAGAAACTTTTACCCAAACTACAAGCACAGTCTTTTAAACCATCTCCTCAAGTGAAAAACCTGGGTGTCATTTTTGACACTGAGCTGACTTTTATCCCACACATTAAAAACATCACAAAAACAGGTTTCTATCACCTAAAAACATAGCCAGAGTCCGTCCCATTCTCTCTCGGGCCAACACAGAGACACTGATGCTTTTATCACCAGTCAAATAGACGACTGTAATGCCCTGCTCTCTGGTCTTCCCAAAAAGAGTATTTCAGTTTTACAATTATTACAGAATTCAGCAGCAAGTGTCGTGACTTGGACCAGAGGGCGGGGCCACATTACACCAGTTTTAAAATCACTGCATTGGGTCCCTGTGAGTTTCAGAATCTATTTAAAGTTCTTTTACTGGTTTTTAAATGTCTTAATGGTCTTGGGCCTTCTTATCTTTCAGAACTGCTTTTACCTTACGAACCTTCGCGGACCCTGCGCTCCTCCGGCAGGAGGCTCCTGGTCATTCCCAAAGTCAGGACACACAGTCAAGGAGAGACGTCTTTCCAGCACTATGGCTCTCGTCTATGGAACAGCCTGCCGGAAGGATGGTGCTTGGGCCTCTTCTCTCCCCTGGGCCCTGTGTCCTGGTGGAGGTGGACGTCTCTCTGCTCCTGGTGTAGACGGCTCCTCTGGTGTAGATGGCTCTCTGCTCCTGGTGTAGACGGCTCCTCTGGTGTAGACGGCTCCTCTGGTGTAGACGGCTCTCTGCTCCTGGTGTAGACGGCTCCTCTGGTGTAGACGGCTCTCTGCTCCTGGTGTAGACGGCTCCTCTGGTGGAGCTTTCTTAACTGGTTCACCTGTATTCAGCCTCACAATTTACTATCTGTAGTTTTATGTATTTTAGCATGTTAGTGTGTGTGTGTGTGTGCATGTGTGTGTGTGTGTGTGTGTGTGTGTGTGCGTGCGTGCGTGCGTGTGTGTGTGTGTGTGCATGTGTGTGTTACTCTTTGGGTTGTTTGGTTGTGTGTGGTCAGGCAACTGTGGGAACTGGTTGGGCGGGTGGAAGGAAATGTGGGGTTGTTTTTAATCACTGTAAAGCACTTTGTGTTACATTTTTGTATGAAAAGCACTTTATAAATAAAGTTTGATTTATTTGATTTAAGGCACAGGGTATGTGGCACTGCTAATGACTGGTCCAAACGCACAGCAGTGCAGATGTCATCATGGGTGTGTGTGTGTGTGTGTGTGTGTGTGTGTGTGTGTGTGTGTGTGTGTGTGTGTGTGTGTGTGTGTGTGTGTGTGTGTGTGTGTGTGTGTGTGTGTGTGGGTGGGTGGGTGTGCGTGTGCGTATGTGTGTTTGTTTGTTTGTTTGTTTGTGTGAGTGAGTTTGTGTGAGTGAGTTTGTGTGAGTGAGTTTGTGTGAGTGAGTGAGAGGTTGTGTATGTGAGTTTGAGTGAGTGTGTGAGTGAGTGAGTTTGTGTGAGTTAGTGAGAGGTTGTGTATGTGAGCTTGAGTCTGAGTGTGTGTGTGTGTGTGTGTGTGTGTGGGTGTGTGTGTGTGAGTGAGTGAGTGAATTTGTGTGAGTGTTTATGTGTGAGTGTGTGTTTGTGTGAGTGTTTATGTGTGAGTGTGTGAGTTTGTGTAAGTGTGGACTTAGGGTCCTGCAGGAGGTGTAGACGCCTGATGAAACACTGGTCTGATGGATCACACAGAGGTCACTGCCCTGCGTGTGATTGTGAATGTTTTTTGTATTATATTTAATTGGCTTATTATGGTTGTGTAATACAGTATATGTTTATGGTTTTATTTTGAAGTGCATTTTTGATTTGTATTTTAAATAGTCTAGGCTTCACACTCTGCTGTTTTTATAAGCCGCACTTTACTTTGCTCTCAGCTCTTGTATTTGAGCCTTTAGCTGTTGTTTGGATCGCGTGGTGATCCAGCCTGGAGGTGGATGGGAGTGAGTGAAGGTGTCACTGTCATAATCCAGGGCTCAGAAGTCCCATATCTTTGTGCTGGTTTATTCTGTATGTTTCTCCAAAAAGTAGCAGAGACAGCGGGTTTACAATAACACTTTATACACAAACAGTGCGGCTATAAATCACAATGTGGATCCAAACTGGAGGAGATTTAGCAAAGACAGAGAGAGAGAGACACTGCACTGCACTTACCCTGCTCTGGCCATTTAGCCATTTAGTGATTTAACCTACAGAGCTTTAATAGACTTTTAACATTTAACACTTTTAGCATTTGAACCAGCATGCTTGTGGGTACTACAATCCGTATTTATTCACAGTTTGTATTAAATGTTATTGTTAACAAGAGTTTGAGTAAACATCAATGCTCCTACAAATTAAAAGTAGGAGCACTTTATGTGTCTTTATACATATATATATATAAAAAAAGTGTTTCTTCACCTTCCACGGTGGTTGGTCTCTCTCACTATCATCCAGCTCGGGCCCTCTACCAGAGGCCTGGGAGCTTGAGAGTTCTGCGCAGTATTTTTGCTGTTCCTAGTACTGCACTTTTCTGGACTGAGATGTCTGATGTTTTTCCAGGTATCTGCTTTAGCCACTCTTCCCGTTTGTGGGTTACAGCCCCGAGTGCTCCGATTACCACGGGGACCACTGATGCCTTCACCTTCCAGGCCTTCTCCAGCTCTTCCTTGAGCCCCTGGTATTTCTCTAGTTTCTCGTGTTCCTTTTTCCTGATATTACCATCGCTTGGTATTGCATTGTCCACCACCACGGCTTTGTTCTGTTGCTTATCCACCACCACTATGTCTGGTTGGTTTGCCATCACCATTCTGTCAGTCTGTATCTGGAAGTCCCACAGGACCTTGGCTCGCTCATTCTCCACAACCTTTGGGGGAGTTCCCCACCTTGACCTTGGGGTCTCCAGCCCGTACTCTGCACAGATGTTTCTGTACACTATGCCCGTCACTTGGTTGTGTCGCTCCATGTATGCTTTCCCTGCCAGCATCTTACACCCTGCAGTTATGTGCTGGACTGTCTCAGGAGCCTCTTTGCACAACCTACACCTTGGGTCTTGTCTGGTGTGGTAGATCTGGGCCTCTATTGCTCGGGTGCTCAAGGCCTGCTCCTGTGCAGCCAGGATGAGGGCCTCTGTGCTGTCCTTCAGACCAGCCCTCTTGATATCAGCCACTTCAGTTATGTTTCGGTGGTATGCCCCTTTTTTTTTTTTACACTATAAGCCAATTTTGCCATAAAAGTAAATCCCAAGTCAAAAAAAAAAAAAAGAAAAAAAAAAAAAAAGAAAAAGAAAAATTGAAAAATTACATATTTTCAAAATAAATAGACTTAAGTGGTAAAGATGAGCTAAATTTATTAGAACCTACCATCAATAATTCATGGTGGATTTTTTTATATGTTTTATTTTTTGCATAATTCCCACTGACTTCCATTATAAACGCATGCCATGACTACAACCTTATAATAAGATAGATTTCAACAGAAATCAAGACAAAACAGGTCTGGTCATTCTCCTCCTCATCTTGGCTGCAAAGATCCACTTCTTCAGTCATCTGTACAACAGCCCCAAGAGCCTCCTCTTTACTTTAGCCTTGACAAATTTTCTGAACCAAAATGGCGGTTGTGAAAATGACCTGGGCAGCTCTCTTTATAAATTTAGACTTTGACACACAAAAAAAAAATATATATATATATATATATATATATATATATATATATATATATATATATATATATATATATATATATATATATATATATATATACAAAAAATATAGGTCAGCTGTGTGCAGGCTAATCAGAGGAGAGATGCTGTTGTTTGAGGAATATTTGTTTTGACACTGATAGTTGATAGTTGATAGTTGTGTGTTCACAGGTGCCGCTACAGGAGCGAGGTGAGTCGCCTGGTCAAGTGGTGCAGTAACAACAACCTGAACGTGAAGAAGACAAAAGAGATCGTCGTTGATTTCAGGAGAGAACACACACAGCATGCCCCCCTCACCATCAAGGGAGTTGCTGTGGAGAGAGTAAGCAGCACCAAGTTTCTGGGTGTGCATATCTCTGAGGACCTCTCCTGGTCAAGGAACACTGCATCACTGGCCAGTAAAGCCCAACAGCGACTCTACTTCCGAACGAACGAAGAAGAGTAAGAGGAGTGGAATGGAGAATGATAAAAAAAAATTAGGATAGTTGCCATAGCAGCAATTTAAAACAAAATATTACATCTTTCCTCAACATGTTGCATATACAGGATGCTGAAAACCCCTGAACAGGCTACAATATGTCAGCAACAGCACCATCGACCAAAAAACACTAGAGGGTGGTAATGTTATGTAAGATAATCATGATCCTCATCCATTTCCTAAAAAAAAATTGACCAATAAAATAATAATTAATAATAAAATAAATAAATAATAATAATGATAATAAAATAATAATAATTATTATTATTATTATTACCAATTCAACCACAAAATAGAAATATTTGATTTGGAATAAATAAATACTTTTCCACAAATGAGTTGTTTGCAATAAGTTGACACATTCCTCCACCAGCGAGAGATGAAGTAATGTAACATTTCTAAATCAAATGTACTGTAGCTTCACTGCAGTGACAGGACAGAACCACCAGATGGCACTGAATGACAATAAATAAGAGTCAGCTCAATATGAAGGCGAGGCGTGATGAGCAAATATACAAACTTTTCATTTTCAGACTAATCTACACAGATGCTTAGGCCAATGCTTTTAATGCTCTGCTTTTGTTGTTCCAAATGTCTTTAAATAACATTCTTTTTACAAAAAATTAAATAAAAAAATAAAATAATAAACACTTAAAAAAAAAAAACACACATTTGTGCAAATGACCCCAAGGTAGTTCTCATTACTGAGGGACATCCAGTAATCTCCACTACGCCTGCTGTACTAGGGGCACACTTGTGCTGGGACTTTTGGGCTGTGCCATGCTCAGGCGTGGTTGCCTGGGGTCTGGGGCCGGGCCGCGGGCGATAGCGATGGCGTTGTTGTATGGTGCTATTTGTTTGCATGTCGCCCGGCGAAGCTGGCGCTTTTGGCGGAGAGGGTGGGTCCAGCGGCATGGGGTGTCTATTGAGTGGTGGGACTGATGTGGGTCCTGGTGCAGTGTGCACTCCTCCGTTGGTTTGTGGATGTGGTGGCAGCGAGGGAGTGGGGGCTGCAGGGGGAGAGAGGCTGCAGCGCTTCTGTCCGTGGTCCTTGTCAGGGGTGGGCGCGAATTATAAATGTGTGTGTATATACTATATATATATATATATATATATATATATATATATATATATATATATATATATATATATATATATATATATATATATGCAGCACTGAGAGCGATCCCTACCATAGGCATCACTGAAACCAATGAGCTGATATACACTTCAGCAGCAGTGATCCTAGAGGTGCTGGGCTATAAGAGCAACCATGGGAGCCATGAGAGACAATACCCACCATGGAAAAGACGGTTAGAGGGCAAAATCAAGGAATCGCGGAGAGAAGTGAGCCAATTGTCAGAGGCCAAGAAAGGTGCAATGAAAAAACAAGTACCCAGGAGGTACAGCCAGATGCCCATATCTGAAGCACTCGAAACTGCCAAGCAAAGGCTGCAAGCCTTAGCCAGCCGCCTAAAGAGGTACACGCGGGAAAATGAAGCCAGACGAATAAACCGCCTCTTCGCAACACAACCTGCGAAAGTGTACGCTCAATGGCAGGGGAATAACACCAGAGCAGACCCCCCAAGGCTGGAGACTGAAAGGTACTGGAAGGGCATATGGGAGAGGGAGGCATCACATAACACCGATGCACAGTGGCTGGTGGCTCTGAGGGAAGACCACAGCAACCTCCCTGAACAAGATCCAGTCACCATCACAGTGGCAGACATTCAGGAAAGAGTTTCAGGCATGAAAAACTGGACAGCACCTGGCCCTGACATGATCCATGCGTACTGGCTAAAGAAGCTCACGGCTCTCCACGAGCGCCTGGCAGCACAAATGAACCAGCTGCTAAGGGATGGGACTCACCCTGAATGGCTAACCCAAGGGCGTACGATCCTGATCCTGAAGGATCCCTCAAAGGGTACAGTCCCATCCAACTATCGGCCAATAACCTGTCTCTCCACAACATGGAAGCTCATGTCAGGCATCATTGCGGCTAAGATAAGTGGGCACATGGATCAATACATGAGCACAGCACAGAAGGGCATCGGCAAAAACACCAGAGGAGCCAAACACCAACTCCTGGTTGACCGAACAGTCGCCCATGACTGCAGAACCCGTCAGACCAACCTGTGCACTGCCTGGATTGATTACAAGAAAGCCTATGACTCAATGCCACACACATGGATCACTGAGTGCTTGGAGTTGTACAATATCAGTCGGACTCTAAGGGCGTTCATTGCAAACTCAATGCGGTTGTGGAAGACCATCCTTGAAGCCAATGGCAAGCCAATTGCACAAGTGGCCATCAAATGTGGCATATACCAAGGAGATGCACTGTCCCCACTGCTGTTCTGCAGAGGTCTGAACCCCCTCAGCCAAATCATAGACCGCACTGGCTATGGATACCGACTCAGAAACGGGGCCACCATCAGCCACCTCCTCTACATGGATGACATCAAGCTGTACGCTAAGAGTGAGCGGGACATCGACTCACTGATCCACACCACCAGGATCCACAGCACAGACATTGGAATGTCATTCGGGCTCGAGAAATGTAGTAGGATGGTGACAAAGAGAGGGAAGGTAGTCCACACAGAGGGGGTCTCACTCCCAGAGGGAACAATAGTAGACATTGAGGACAGTTACAAGTACCTTGGTATCCCACAAGCAAATGGCAACCTTGAAGAGGCAACAAGGAAAGCGGCTAAGGCCAAATACCTGCAACTAGTAAGGCAAGTCCTAAGAAGCCAGCTCAATGGCAAGAATAAGGCACAGGCAATAAACAGCTACGCCCTGGCAGTGATCAGATACCCTGCAGGAATCATAAGCTGGCCAAAGGAGGAGATACAGACCACAGACGTTAAGACACGAAAGCTCCTGACCATGCATGGAGGGTTCCATCCCAAATCCAGCACCCTGAGACTGTACGCGAGCCGGAAGGAAGGAGGCCGAGGACTAGTGAGTGTGGGAACCACTGTCCAGGATGAAACAGTCAAAATCCATAAGTACATCAAGGCTAAGGCCCAAACAGATGATGTGCTCAGGGAATGCCTCAGACAGTGGAGGTCAGAGGAAGAGGTGCTGGAGGGACCATCATGGCAGGACAAGCCCCTACACGGGGCATACCACCGAAACATAACCGAAGTGGCTGATATCAAGAAATCCTACCAATGGCTGGAGAGGGCTGGTCTGAAGGACAGCACAGAGGCCCCCATCCTGGCTGCACAGGAGCAGGCCTTGAGCACCTGAGCAATAGAGGCCCAGATCTACCACACCAGACAAGACCCAAGGTGTAGGTTGTGCAAAGAGGCTCCTGAGACAGTCCAGCACATAACTGCAGGGTGTAAGATGCTGGCAGGGAAAGCATACATGGAGCAACACAACCAAGTGGCGGGCATAGTGTACAGAAACATCTGTGCAGAGTACGGGCTGGAGACCCCAAGGTCAAGGTGGGGAACTCCCCCAAAGGTTGTGGAGAATGAGCGTGCCAAGGTCCTGTGGGACTTCCAGATACAGACTGACAGAATGGTGATGGCGAACCAACCAGACATAGTGGTGGTGGATAAGCAACAGAACAAAGCCGTGGTGGTGGACATTGCAATACCAAGCGAAGATACTGCGCAGAACTCTCAAGCTCCCAGGCCTCTGGTAGAGGGCGCGAGCTGGATGAGGGTGAGAGAGACCAACCACCGTGGAAGGTGAGGAACACATTTATATATATATATATATATATATATATATATATATATATATATATATATATATATATATACATACATACATATATTTCGCCCATGAGATAAGAGATAGATGGGCGAGACAGATATATTGGCATCAGCAAAAACACGAGGGGAGCAAAACACCAACTCCTGGTTGACCGAACAGTCCCCTGTGACTTCAGAACCCGTCAGACCAACCTGTGCACTGCCTGGATTGATTACAAGAAAGCCTATGACTCAGTGCCACACACATGGATCACTGAGTGCTTGGAGTTCTACAATATCAATAGGACTCTAAGGGCGTTCATTGCAAACTCGATGAGGTTGTGGAAAACCACCCTTGAAACCAATGGCAAGCCACTTGCACAAGTATCCATCAAATGTGGCATATACCATATACCTGTTCTGCATAGGTCTGAACCCCCTCAGCCAAAACATTGACTGCACTGGCTATGGATACCGACTCAGAAACGGGGCCACCTTCAGCCACCTCCTCTACATCGATGACATCAAGCTGTACGTCAAGAGTGAGCAAGACATCGACTCACTGATCCACACCACTGGGATCTACAGTACAGACACTGGAATGTCATTCGGGCTTGAGAAATGTAGAAAAGAGAAGCAAGGTAGGCCACACAGACATACTCTGTGGGGGCAGAGATTGAGGACAGTAACAAGTACGTTGGTATCCCACAAGCAAATCGCAACCTTGAAGAGGCAACAAGGAAAGCGGCTACGGCCAAATACCTGCAACGAGTAAGGCAAGTCCTAAGAAGCCAGCTCAATGGCAAGAATAAGGTACAGGCAATAAACAGCTATGCCCTGCCAGTGATCAGATACCCAGCAGGAATCATAAGCTGGCCAAAGGAGGAGATACAGACCACAGACGTTAAGACACGAAAACTCCTGACCATGCATCGAGGGCTCCATCCCAAATCCAGCACCCTGAGACTGTATGCGAGCCAGAAGGAAGGAGGCCGAGGACAAGTGAGTGTGGGAACCAATGTCCATAATGAAACATCCAAAATCCTTAAGTACATCAAGGACAAGGCTCCAACAGATGATGAGCTCAGGGAATGTCTCAGACAGTGGAGCTCAGAGGAAGAGGTGCTGGAGGGACCATCATGGCAGGACAAGCCCCTACATGGGGCATACCACCGAAACATAACTGAAGTGGCTGATATAAAAAAAAAAAAAAAAAAAAAAAAAATCCTATCAATGGCTTGTGAGGGCTGGTCTGAAGGACAACACAGAGGCCCTCATCCTGGCTGCACAGGAGCAGGCCTTGAGCACCCAAGCAATAGAGGCCCAGATCTACCACACCAGACAAGACCCAAGGTATAGGCTGTGCAAAGAGGCTCCTGAGACAGTCCAGCACAGAGGCTCCTGAGACAGTCCAGCACATAACTGCAGGGTGTAAGATGCTGGCAGGGAAAGCATACATGGAGCGACATAACCAAGTGGTGGACATAGTGTACAGAAACATCTGTGCAGACTAAGATCCTGTGGGACTTCCAGATACAGACTGACAGAATGGTGATGGCGAACCAACCAGACATAGTGGTGGTGGATAAGCAACAGAACAAAGCTGTGGTGGTGGACATTGCAATACCAAGCGATGGTAATTTCAGGAAAAAGGGACACGAGAAACTAGAGAAATACCAGGGGCTCAAGGAAGAACTGCAGAAGGTCTGGAAGGTGAAGGTATCGGTGGTGCCCGTGGTGATCGGGCCATTTCATCACCAACCAAAACACCAGAGCGGCATAAGAGCGAGGCCTTTCCTGTTGTGTTCACCCAGTTCCCCCTTGACACTGCTGTGATGCTGCAGGACACAGAGGAGGGACACTTTTGGCTCTTTCTCTCCTCAAACTGCCCTGACACAGGATCTGCTGGCCCTATCTGACCAGTTCTTCTGTTAAACTGCACTGAGACCTTTGACTGAGACACAAAGGCAAGACATGCAGTGGAAATGTTGTGGCAACATCAGCTGCAACACTTTGCTGCAGCAAAACTTGAACTTCCCTCGGGATTAATAAAGTATCGGCCTGTCTGTCTTTTTAACTGTATCACATGTGCAAAGTGAATCCTGTGAACGCTGATACCTTCTTTGCTCTGGGACTGCCTCTTACCTTTACCACTGCTCTGGAGCTGCCTCTTACCTGCGTCACGTGGAGTGGAGTCTAGTTTTAGTGCTGTTTTGGAAACACATCAAACAAGGTGGGGTAATTACATGTTTGATGCAAAATTAAATTAGGACATTTGTAGTTAATTAATTATGAGTAATTTAAGCAGGCCAATTACATTACTCATTTAGACAGCGCACATATCCTACACCCTGAGTATTCCGTGATGCCTTCAGGGCTCAGGTACAGGACTTTCTTGTACAAGTATAACAGATTCAGGAATTCATTCGTGCCTGTATCTGTTAAGTTGATAAATGAGAAGCTGGAGACTAGACGAAGAAGGAGATGACCTGTGGACTTAGAAACTTTTGTATGTTTTTGTATGTCTGTGATCTTGATGTTGTTAAATGATGTGCTGTATGTGAGTGGTACTTTGAGCAGCCCCTCCTGCTTCAAAGAAATTTCTCCTATGGGAGACAAATAAATGAACTAACTAACTAACTAACTAGACAGTTGAATAAGTAGTTTCAATATTCCACAAGACGAGATACGAAATTGGATCTATGAGAATTAGACTAGATGAGAGTTTGACATAATTCCCAATAAATAAATTGTGTGATTCAGTTCAGAATTTTAGGGTTAGGGTTTGTTGCCATTCTAGAAATGCTTTTGGTAGAGATGCACCGATCCAGCTTTTTTAGTTCCGATACTGATTTTGATACTATAACTTTAAGTATCTGCTGCTACCCAACATCAATTGAGCTAACATTTATTTTCTTTAAACAAAAAAAATTAAATAAGACAAAACTGATCCAAATGTAGTTTTCCTCATGTGTGCACACTCTTGCGGCACAAGATCTTGTCCCATCAATTTTAACCACAAAAGGGCAATATTCAATAGGTGAAATAAATAAATAAATACTTCTCCACAAATGAGTTGTTTGCAATAAGTCGACACATTCCTCCAGCAGAGAGAGATAAAGTAATATAACATTTCTAAATCAAATGTACTGTAGTTTAAATGCAGTGATAGGACCAGTCCTTTTAATGCTCTGCTTTTGTTGTTCCAAATGTCTTTAAATTACATCTGACACCTCCTTTGCTCTGGGGCTGCCTCTTAAGTTTATGTCTGCTCTGGGGCTGGCTCTAACCTCTGCTCTGGGGCTGCCTTTAACCTTTGCTATGCAGCTGCCCCTACCTCTGCTCTGGGGCCGCTACTTACCTTTACCTCTGCTCTGGGGCTGACTCTTACCTTTACCTTTGCTATGCAGCTGCCCCTACCTCTGCTCTGGGGCAGCCTCTAACCTGCATCACGTGGAGTGGAGTCTAGTTTTAGTGCTGTTTTGGAATAATATCAAACAAGGAGGGGTAATTACATGTTTGATGCAAAGTTAAATTTGGAAATTTTTTGTTAATTAACTGAGTAATTTAAGCAAGCCAATTACATTACTCATTTACACAGTGGAACTGGTAGTTAGGGTTATAAATTATTATTATTATTATTATTATTATTATTATTATTATTTGTACTAACCAGATCCAACTCTGTACCTTCCGAGATCAGATGAAATCGGGCATTGCCAAGGTAGCAGGGCCTAGGGTGGGGTGAGACACAATTTCCACAAGACGAGATACGAGATTGGGTCTACAAGAATGAGACAGGATGAGAGTTTGACATAATTCCTAATTAATAAATTGTGTGATTCAGTTCAGAATTTATTTTTTTAAATTTAATATGGAGAAGGGTAATTGGGAGGAATGGTCTCCCTGATCTGAATCCAAGCGCTGTCCTGTTATTGGACTTCTAAGCTAGCCACAGTTTGTCCATAACGAACACCATGTTCGAGCACAAGGGTGTCCATCAGTACACGTGGCACCAGGCCACCCTAGGCTGGAGGTCGATGATCGACTTTGTTGTCGTGTCATCTGACATTCAGCCGTGTGTCTTGAACACTCGGGTGAAGAGAGGGGCAGAGCTGTCAACCGATCACCACCTGGTTGTGAGTTGGGTCCACTGGCAGAGGAGGAAGCCGGAAAGACCTGGCAGACCCAAGCATATAGTGAAGGTCTGTTGGGAACGTCAGGCACAGCCCTCAGTCAGGGGGATGTTCAACTCACACCTCTGGGTGAGCTTCTCCCAGATTGTGGGGGAGGCTGGGAACATGGAGTCCAAGTGGACTTTGTTCTCGGCCTCTATTGCCGCTCATAGCTGTGGTCATAAGGTCTGTGCTGCCTGTTGCAGCGGCAATCCCCGAACCCGGTGGTGGACACCAGAAGTAAGGGATGCTGTCAGGCTGAAAGAGGAGTCCTATCAGGCCTTGTTGGCTTGTGGGACTCCGGAGGCAGCTGACAGGTACTGGCGGGCCAAGCGTGCTGCAGTCCGGGCGATTGCAGAGGCAAACACTTGGGGTTGGGAGGAGTTCAGAAAGGCCATGGAGGAGGACTATCGGATGGCCTCCAAGAAATTCTGGCAAACTGTCCGACGCATCAGGAGGGGGAAGCAGTGCTTCACCAACACTGTTTACAGTGCGGGTGGAGAGCTGTTGACCTTGACTGGGGATGTTGTCGGACGGTGGAAGGAATACTTTGATGATCTCCTCAATCCCACCGTCACATCTTCTGAGGAGGAAGCAGAGGATGGGGACTCAGAGGCAGACTCGTCCATCAC
The DNA here is from genome assembly GCA_029959045.1 of Taenioides sp. WSHXM2023. NCBI lineage: Eukaryota > Metazoa > Chordata > Actinopteri > Gobiiformes > Gobiidae > Taenioides > Taenioides sp. WSHXM2023. The sequence goes on from CM057099.1 coordinate 29,631,627, forward strand.
CCTGGCTGAAGTCACTGAGGTGGTTGGCAAGCTCCTTGGTGGCAAGGCTCCGGGGGTGGATGAGATCCGTCCTGAGTATCTTAAGGCGAGTGCGCCCCTAGTACACAGTTGTTGGGGCAGATACACAAAGTCGCGCTAACTGGAGATTACTGGATGTCTCTCAGGGGGAACTTCAGTCGCTTTGACTGTTATGGAGACAGAAGAGAGGCACTTCGCTGACACTGTTGCAGAACACTTCATGAAAGTGGAACATGAGAGTGGAACATTGAACACAAAGTTGTCTCACTGACAGTTGTTATGGTTTGCAATTAAAACACATTTGTACAAAGCGGTGCCTATCCACTTCTCTATGTTAACAGTATTAAAATGATGATTCAAGGGATAAAAATGTGCCATTAATTTGCGATTAATCATGAGTTAACTATTTTAATCGATTGACAGCACTATTAACAACATAAAACAGCATTACTGTGAGAATGCAATCCTTCAACATGTCTCAGTCAGGGTTTGAATCTCCTGTCACCTGGAGGCCATGTCATTGACACGATCTTAATTGAAACAGTGTCCATGGCTCCACTGACATACTGTTGTTTTCACAGCTGATGCATTGATCAGGATTTGTCCAGGTTTGTTCTATATCTGCAGGTATTGATTATCACTCACTCTATTATGACCTAAATACTATCACAAAAGTTTCAGGTTCCACTTGTCAGTTGTATAAAATAATAAAATGCTGCTTTAAGTGCCTTGGGACTACTACTGCTATTTTCAGAAAGAGGGCATGGGCCTGTATAACTGTGCAGTACAATACACAAAATATATATAAAACAAAGGCTCAACAAAGTTTTCTTTCTTTTCTTGCTTTCTACAATTTCATGATGCCATAATTTTAGATGGAGGGCAGGGGCCTATATTGGAGATTCACTTTCTTTTAAAAGAAATCTCCAAACTTATGAGTGACCCACAAATGTTCAACCTTCTCATTATTTGTTTGGGATCGGCTCCACAAACTTTTCTTATTAATCATGTTTTAAAGTCCTTTCAACAATCACGTCTTTGGGGTTGAATAATGGCCATAGACTGTACATATAAATAGACATAGCTAACGTGCTAGCTAGCATAGGAAGTTCGCAAGCAGGCTCTTCTGTCTCCTTCTAGCCCTGGCTCCCATTGACTTACATTAGAATATTGTGGCCCCTCTCTCCGTATCTGCTGCTGTGAGCCTCGTCATTTTGGTCGTAAATGTTCATATTAACCCACTCTAAATGATCCTGGTGTTTTTTTGTTTTGCTATTTTGTCCGTCAAAAAAATCATATTCATAATATAGAGCCTGGCTCCAAATTCGCCAAACGCTATGGGTGACGTCATACTCACTTAGTCCACTTTTTTATACAGTCTATGATAATGGCACTGCTTTCTGAAGCTATTGTGATTGTGCTATTGGTCTTTTTTTATTTTGTTTTCATCTGGATAGGTCCAGTAATTACAAAGATATGACCCATAAACTAGGTCAACAAATCTGCACCTGAGAATTCTGACTTATCCTCCAGCTCAGGTTTAAACTATCTACTACTATAGCGATTCTAGAATGTTGTGATATCGTGGTGTTGAAGCGCAGCCTATTACTGGTTCATAATCATAGTGTTACCATTTGGAATTTTGTCTCTGTTCCCTGCATTGCTTGCCTGGGGTTGACTCTGACTCCAAATAAAACGGCAAACATAATTAGAATATACATTCAAGTCACTGAAGGACATAGCACAGACAGTACATAAAACTAATAAACAAGCAGAGCATACTGAAGCAGCAGAGCATACTGAAGCGGCTCTTCAGTATCTGACACATGACTCCAGGTAAGTGTTTGCACAGGGTCCATGCAACGAGCCGTCATTTCATTTCAAGCACACAGTGAGTATGTTAATGTCTGTGCTCTAAGTCAAGGGGTCATATGACACACAGAATCATAATGTGAAAGGCCTATTCACTGTTCTGTCACCAGGGTCTATGAATCTATCAGACTCAACCCATCTACATGTAAAAGGGAACATTAGAACAAACAAGATTTGTACATAATGCCAACAAACAATTTTCACCACGTCTGCTGCTATATCCAGACAATATTCTGAAATCAAGTAATAAAAATAAGTTCAAATAAAAGGATTGGTGGTTCCAGTCTAGGGATGGGACAAAATCTCGTGGCACAAGATTACAAAACTGCCAAAAGATTGTGCACACAAGTAAACTGATCCTCCAATGACTTAACATTTGGATTTGACAAAAAAAAGAGGGTAAGTGCTGACAAATTACACATTTTGAGAAGCTGTAGTTCCAAAAACTGGTGCTTCAATGGCAGTAAAAATATAAAATAAAGTCAATCAAAAATGGTGATGCCAAAATTGTGAACACAAAATATGTTTATCATAAAAAATGTCAAAATCTTGTTTTGTCTTGTGTCTTGTGGTAAATGTGTCTCACCCTTACTGAACACATACCAGTAGCATAAGGTGACACACAAACGTGTGTGTGTGTGTGTGTGTTATAGAAATCCATCACAAATGAGCTAGAATATTCCTGTAAATGTCTTGGTTGAGATTCAAATATCACACAAAATGTGAAAGAACTGATCACACAAGTGAAATATTGCTCTTGTTCTAACCTGGTTTAGATGACCACTGTAAGTTTCTGTTCTTTGTGTTTAACCTTAAAGGGCGTATATTAGGCTATTGTCTGATCTCTGTTATAATATAGTTTCCTCATCACAAACAGACCTGGAGTTGTGTTGTGTTTCATTCACACATGTTTAACACACATACCCTGCATATACAGGCTGAGTACTTCTCTCAAACATAAAGTACCTTGTGATGTCATGCGGTAATACAGGAAGTGCTCCACTGTGTTTATTAACTCCATACACCTTCACAATAATCATTTTGATTACCATATTTTCCGGACTATAAGCCGCTACTTTTTTCTCACACTTTGAACCCTGCGGCTTATACACCGATGCGGCTCATATATGGACGGGTTATTCGTCTATGAACACAGCGGATGCACGCGCAGCTTGAGTGCAGAAAGCGCCGCTGTCTGTGCAGTGAACATGGGTTAGGGTTAGTTAGAACACTCGCTAGCGCTGTTGTCAGCACTAAAACAGTTTATCGCTGCGTGATAAAATAAGTTCTGCTGCTAAATGAACATTAGTGAGTGGGATACGTCTTAATGACCCGTATGTGTTAAATGCAGGTGAGGCGTAAATGACGAGACGAAATGTGATTCACTCAGATTCCGTCTGATGTGAAGAAAGGATGGGTGAAGGTCCGCTGGCCACGTGGAAAAGTGGTCTTTATCCCTGGAGACGTTCTTCCTCCAGACTGTGCACAGATTTCAGCTTCCCGTCAGTCACCCTCTCGACACAGCATTGGAATCCGGCTCGAAGGACCAAATAGAAATGTCAAAGTGGAGAGCCGCGCTCCTGAGGAAATCATCACCTACTGCCGCAGATTTACGGTGACGTAAATGGCAACACAGAAATCAGACAAGTGTTAAGTTTTACTTGCTACTGCAAGGGAGCCCTGAGACAAGCAACAGCCGCTGTTCTTGTCTCCAGAGTCACAAAGGACACCCACTTGCTGCAGCTTTTATTCAGTTTCAGACAATAACATGTGACCAGGAAGCTGCGACCTTTAGACTCCCTGTACACAGGCTAATCTTGGGTCTCACTTTCTGTTTACACAGTTGTTGAATTCTCAGTCGCGTAGGCACTTCTTTTGCACACATAAGCACATATAACTCAGTAGCTCAGTACACTTTGATAACATATTTTTACAATTCTATAACAGCGAGACAGACAGGTGAAGAGATGATGTGCTGAGGAAGATGCTCGCTTGATTTTGTTTTGAACAGTTATTTTGTGCTTCATGCACACACCCTCCTCATGGAAAACATACGAAGAAATGCATATGATGCAGCTTTGAAGTTAAAGACAATTGATCTGACTGTCAAAGAAGGAAACAGAGCTGCTGCACGTGAGCGCGGCATCGATGAGTCGATGGTGAGATGTTGGCGACGGCAGCGTGACGAACTGACTCAATGCAAAAAGACGACAAAAGCTTTCAGAGGCAATACAAGCAGATGCTTGGAACTTGAAAACTTCTTGAAGACGTGGACACCTGCGGCTTATAGACAGGTGCGGCCTATATATGTACAAAAATAAAATTCTTTGAAAATTTAGTTGATGCGGCTTATATTCAGGTGCGCTCAATAGTCCGGAAATTACGGTATAATAATTATTATTATGGAATTGCTAATCTTTACTGAACTGAAGATGAAAGGAGCTGTTTATATGAAAACTACCACTACATGACATCACAAGGTGGAACAGAGCATTCTGAGCTTTGGAGATGTAGAATGATGTTTCATGTGAATGAAACAAAACAATTCAAGATCTGTTTTTGAGGAGGTAACAATATTCTAAAATGACTTAAAGCTCATGTGGCAGTATAACCTGCAGGCGGGCTCTGCCACTTGGGTGCAGTCTAACTACTGGTTAACGATGACATCAGTTAATCCTTAAAAGTTCTCCCTTTCCGTCTCCTCGCTCCCTGATCTCACACTCTCATTTGTTGGCACCATTGGTTCACCACTGTCAGTGCTTGCTGCCATGGGCCCACATTGTTTGCTGTGGCTTTCTTGTGTACTGCTCATCATGCCGGCTAGTGGGTGAGCTGGCTGGTTGCCAACTGTCCTTCGTCGCACTCATCCAGCAACTAATACAGATCTTGAGCCATGGAGTTGAGTGCACTGTCACCGCCTTGCCTTTCCTGTGTACTGGTTTGTTTTCCCAGGATTTGAACTGTCTTTGGAACCAAGAGTCATCCAGTGAACTGTGAAGCAACTTATTGAAATGTTACTGTCAAACTGAACAAATTTATGGAAAATGTATAAATAAACTGTAGACTTTTGCTGTATGTGGACCATGCCTCTGTTCGTCAACAACAAACCAATGTGCCTTTTATATTAACTGGTCCTGGGCCAACTCCCAGGTTGGCATTGTTGGTTCTTTTCCTCTATTAGGTGTTATGTTAATGTTAATGTTAATGTTAAATTCATATAATATATGAATAATGAAAATAAATTCATTATTGGTACAGCCAGTACTGCATAACATCAAGGTTGAAACCCTCGGATTGCCACAGTCACAAGAATCAGTTTTGTATAGATATGTATATAGTTTTGTTTAATGTGAATTGCCTCTTTAGATAGATGAGTGTACATGGTGTATAAATGTCCAGTGGAGTGACATGGCAGCTGCACTTGTAATCAGGCTGAGCACTAATAAGCAGTGAATGACAGTTTCAGTCTGATTTGTAGTTACTGGTCTTTGAACATGACATGGTTCAGAGGTAACGGTCTGTAATGGTTACCTGTGGAGCTGACAGAGGTAAATGAGCCTCCAAACTCCGCCACTCTGCCAACACTGAAGGAAAGACATTTTTGGTGTGGAGGTTGGGACTTTTTAATAGCATTTTTGATGTAAGACAACCCGTCATATGCACTTAGGGCCCAAATTACACTGCTCTTTTTTTAACACTCTGTTTATTGTGTTTTTGACATTTAATGCACAGTGACAGTCCCCAAAATAAGACATCAGACATGTCAAAAGATTAAACAGCATTTCAATTATAATCGCCTATATGATGTCTTAGAGGACCCTTATCTATGGAATTATAGATGATAGATATTATGTATTTACATACTACTACTACTACTACTACTACTAATAATAATAATAATAATAATAATAATAGTTATTTGACATAACATCATCCTCATAACATCTCTGAATCTGGCAGACAGGTAAATTGTAATACCTGATGCTCTGAATGACCAGAAATTTAACAGCTCAGAGCATCCCCAAAACATGTGACAAAGAAGCTGGGGCCTGTTTACAATGAATACACAAAGGGTCTACATCAGGGCACACGGTGCTTAATTTGAGCTTAGACCAGTGGAGTCTGTATAATCTTAAATTGTATTAGACCTTGTCTAGTACAAACTGAGGTGGTGTGTGCAGGCCAGGGCCTGTTCCCATTGTTCCTCTGAGACATTCGTGCTAAATTCTTCCTCCCAGACTTGCCTTAAGTATTGTAAAGTATTATGGCCATTAAACTGGGATAAATTATTATATAGGATTGATATGCCCCCTCTAGCAGCAGGGTTATTAAAAAATAATGAATCAATGGATGTTTGTGCTGGGACTCTTGGGTAATTTACATTGTTATGTTTAACATAATTTCGGGCTTGTAAATATTTTAAAAAGTGAGAATTTGGTAAGTTGATTTTTTCTTTGAGCAGTTCAAATGTGGGAATAAACCATAAATGAAAAAGTCCATAAAATTACAAAGGCCAAATCTATACCAGTCAGCAAAGGTGTCATTTCCGAGAGAAGGTGCAAACAAGTGATTTCTTACAATGGGCCCAGCAGTGGATTGGCGTGTAGACCAAATTGACGTACAGTTTGTTTCCATACTCGAAGCAAATGAGAGACTACAAAATCATTTGTTTTTATGCGGTATTGAAGTAATACCTGCAAAAACAAATACTCTAAGAGAGGAAGGGGCACAGCAATTTTGTTCCATCTCCCTGCAGCATGGAAAACTCTTTTAAATCCAATATGACACTTTTTTTTTTAAGTTGCAGGCCCAATAATACAATTGGAAATTAGGCAACCCCATTCCCCTGAGGATTCCCCCTTCCTGATTCTAGCAATTTTCTTGTTCCAAACAAATTCTAGAATTATCCTATCTATTTTTAAAGAAGGATTTATTTAAATACTAGGGAGACAAAAAGACATTTTGGAAGTATTATCATTTTTACTATGTTTACACGGCCTGCTAATGAAAGTGGGAGAAAAGACCATCTTTTACAATAGTTTGTTCTACCAGTTTGGTAAAATTTTGATTGTAGAGTTCTTTAAGGGATGATGAGATGGTAAATCCTAGGTACTTAAGTTGATCCGAGACCTTAAAGGATAGATCATAGCCATGTATATCATCTTGTGTTCTATTCATTGGGAATATTATGCTTTTGTCAATGTTTAATTTATAACCAGATATTAAACCAAAGTGTTCCATTTTTTTCATTATTGCTGGCACTGATTTTAGAGGATTTGAGATATATAAAATAAGGTCATCAGCATAAAGTGACACGTTATGTTCACAGCTTGATCAAATAATGCCTGTATAATCATGCAGTGTGTAGTAAAATTGCAACAAAAGGACAGCCCTGCCGTGTGGACCTAGTTAGAGGAAAGTATTCTGATCTGTGGCTGTTAGTTTGAACTGAAGCAACAGGAGAAACATAAAGTAACTTAACCCAGGGGGCAAAGCCAGATGTGAGGGTGTCATTGTAAGGTCCAAATAGATTAACTTAAGACTTATTTTCATTTAGCTGGAGAAAATTAAAGGTCATCCAGTTTTTTATTTCTGTAAGACAGGCATGGAGAGTGGCAAAGGACGAGCCATTTTTTGGGGAGACAGGAAGAAAAAGCTGGGTGTCGTCAGCATAGAGGTGGTACTTAATCTGATGTTTATCTAGAACAGTGGTTCTCAGCCTTTTTTTCTTGAAGCCCCTAATTTTATAATTTTAATGTGCACAAATATAATTTTGGTAGTCACAATCTCAACGCAGACGAAATTGTGCGCACCCCCCAGGTTGAGAGCCACCGGTCTAGAATTAAACCCAGGGGGAGCAGGTATAAAGAAAATAAAAGAGGCACTAGGATGGACCCTTGGGGCAAGCCACACGTGACAGGAGCAGGAGTAGACACTCTCTCACCTACTTTGACTGAGAAAGAACTTCCTGTCAGATATGAACTGAACCATTTTAGGACTGAGCCCTGTAACCCAACGACATGCTGCAGGAGTTTTAGGAGAATCCGGTGGTCAGTCGTGCCAAAGGCTGCACATAAGTCCAATAGAATTCGCACAGCTGAGGATCCAGAATCAAGTGTGAGAAGGATATAGAGAAGGATCTAAACCTTTACCAGAGCAGATTGTGAAAGCCAGACTGAAACTTGTCAAAGATATGTAGGCTGTTAACATGAGCTGAAACTTGAGAGAACACAATTTTTTTCCAAACTAATAATAATTATAATGGTAATTTGGATATGGGCCTGTAGTTTGATACAACCTCAGTGTCCCAATTAGCCTTTTTAATGAGTGGGTGCACAATATAAGAATATTATTATAATAATATATAATATATATCATTATAAGAATAATAATGATTATATATATATATATATATATATATATATATATATATATATATATATATATATATATATATATATGTATATATATATGTATATATATATATATATAAAACTTGAGGACCACTGGATCATCCCAAAACAACCTCTTTTAAGATTTTTCGTCTGGCTGATGATTCAGCAGGCTGCACATTTGACTTGTGGGGATTTATGGACTGAGAGGACAGGGGAGCAGTTGCCTCGGGGCATACCAGAGCATCCCTTGTAGTAGCCTGAGGGTTGCGTCCCATGGGACTGAGACCTCACTTTGGAGAGCTGTAAATCAGTTGAAGAGTCCAGATTGGAAAGTGCCTGAATCTGAGCAGCTGGAACAGGTGAGTCCATTGCCAGTACAGTGAAACAATTTGTAAGGTTCAATTGAAAGGGGATTTCAGATGTTCGTCTTCTGTGGTTCTTGTATAACGCGGAGTCATCTCGGGGTAACAGAGGGTGCGGGGTTGAGCAGGAGGGATGGGTAGAAGCATGTGGGTCCCACATCACTGTGTCCATGAGGGCGCTGTTGGGTGATACTATGCATTTGTGTTGTCCTGTAGCAACATTCATAAGATTAGCGTTTATTTCCTCCTTGTTAAGTTCAGTGGATAGTCACTGGATCTGTTCTTTTAGATGAGTGATTGTTTTGCCATCATTATCCGGTTTTAAGGGGGATTGTCCTTCTCTCGGTGCGATGGCTGGCAGTGGCAGGCCACTCGACCTGAGTGTTTCCAGAACTGTATAAAATTCAGTTGTATAACCGTCTGGACTGGGGACCTTAGATCCCTGTAGATTTAATAGCCTGTTTGATCTCTTCCAGAGTGATGGATTTGTCTAAGTCCTCTCTGACTCTCCCCTTCTGACTAATTAAAGGAGTGGGTAGCTCTTTGAAAAAGTTATTTAAAAGGTTAGAATCAGCTTCTGCTTCTGACAAGTACAGATCTTCATAGAACATTTTTTATTCATTGTTTATTTCCTGTTGGTTGGACGTCAACTTACCCATTTTTGTGACTATTTCAGAAATTTGGTTTCTTTTTTCCATTACTTTTATTTGGTGGGTCAAGAGTCTTCCGGGTTTTTCTCCGCGTTCGTAAAATTTATGGTTACTTTGTTTAATTAATTTGACAGTTTCAGCAGTAGATATTAGATTGAATTTGGTTTGCAACGAGGTATGTTTAACTAAAATTTCACGATCTGCATTTGCAGCATGTTGCTGATCTAAAGGTGTTATTGCTTCTAAATGAACTGTGTGAAATTACTTGGCCGTGAAAAAAGGCTTTCATTGCTTCCCAAACATTTTGTCTAGAAATTTCAGGGGAATTAGTTGTCTCTAGTGCAAGTGTGGACCTCTAAACAAGAGGTGTGTCGTGCCTAAATATCAGGTGGAGTGGAGCAGACTGAGGGTGTGGCGTGGTGCGTTCAGTGAATTGCCAGAATCGTAAAAATAAATATCAAACTAGTCTACTGAAAAACAATGTGTAACATGCTCAAAACCTCTTTTATTTGGAAATATATTAGGATGATAAATGCTTAACATTCATAACGTGTTCGTGTGCCGTGCGGGATGTTCTTGCGCCATCCAGATGCCCTCCCACAGCAGAGCACAGCCCTTCGCCCGCCTCCTTATCGGCTCAGCACTGCTCTATAGTTTGGTTTGATCTGGATCTGGATTTCCTCACATCCTCGTACCCTTTCTGTCATCAACTCCTTTTAATTTTGAGACCAAATTATTCCCATCGTGCCGCTTTGGTTAGTTAATAAAGTTAGTCGCCAGTAGGCAGGCTAGCATCAGAACTGTACTAAACTGCAGGGCGCCGACACTGGACTCAGAGATCAGCACACACATTCATTGACAGTTCGGGGCTGTGACAGCGGAGCAGACGCACGCCTCATATGTGCTGCTCTCTTGGCTGCAGCGGTCAGCAGAGCTTTGTACAGCGATTCAAGAGACGCATGAGCACTGCTCTGTACAGACACCTGCACATCCTGCTCTGTGCGCTCATGGCACATATCAGTCAATTGTGTGGGACAAATGCAGGTCGTGCAGTCACCCTCCCTGTGTGTTAATGGTTTAATCCAAGTTTGTGTGCAAAGCGTTTATATCAGAAACATTTATATGACAATAAAAGTATTCCATAATCACGAGACATCCATCTGTGTGGGACCAAATGCAGTGGACACCCGTGAGACAAGAATGTGAGCAGTCAGCAGTAGCAGCGGTGGACACTCGTACCTCAGGTGAGAGACACAGGAGTGGACTGCCGGGACATGTGTGACATGTGTGACCAGGGGAAGAGCAGCGGGTCAGCTGTGGGATGGGGAGCGCATGAGATAGACACTGGTCTGCTGCGAAATAGCGGGCAAACGAAATGAGGAACGTAGAGAAAACTAAAAAAGGTTGACGTGTGTGTGTGCACAGGTTTACAGGGGTCCGTTCCAGCCTCCAGCAGCGAAGTACAGCCCGACTTGGACGTGCCCCATTGTTAACGCTTGCGCTAGTGCTAAGATTGGGGGCACGGTCAGGGGCAAGATCTGGCCCAATATATTCCCTGAATGAGTCATCGGATAATAATCTATTATCCATTCTCCAAGTTGTATTGGAAACCTTTAACATAATCATTTTGTATTCATTTATTTCGGCTCTGTATGAGTTGGCTTTCTAATTCTGTATGAAATGGAGTCCTTTCTCTTTTTGATGACTCATGGGTTACTATAGATGACCTCGCCTTTTCTAATCACTTTAGGTTAATAATCACTCCAGGTCAATGTATATCTAAATCCTAGTGATATGCCAAACTTGTCTTTAACGAATGTTGCTTCACATCATTGCCTCACGTACTGATTCTACGACCTTGGATAACTTATCTGTGCATAGATGATGTATCTCAACTTATGTGTCTGCACCGGTCCCATGTCTTGGGTATAAATACTCTGTATGTTTTGTTGTGATTAGCAGTCCAGGGACAGATGCCTCTGTCAGGGACAGTTAGGGTGTGATTGTGCACAATTGCTTTAATAAATCATTCGCTTTGATTCAAGACAACTCTCCAGCTTATTCTTTGCAGCTTAGAAATTTCACAACAAAGTTTTAGAGCTATGTAATTTAGGGAATCCAAGATGTAATGTTAGTGGACCATGAGCTGGTAACACTATAGCTTCATATTGTACCCTCTTAACCATGTGTAATAACTTAATCTATCAAAAACAGATAAACAATATGAATTGTGTCTCTGAGAAAAGAATGAGTATTCACGTCTACTAGGATTAATATACCTCCATGGATCAATCAGATTGGTAGCGTTCAAAAGGTTTTCATCAATTTAGCAGATTTAGTCAAAGTCTGGTGACTGTTGGATGATCAAGAGCATCCAGTACAAAATTTAAATCTCCAGCCATTATCAAACTATGACTGTGTATACTGGGAACTGATGATATTATTAATTGTATAAAATGTTCATCATCATGGTTGGGTGCATATATGTTTGCCAATATGACTAGTATACCACAAAGTTTCCCAGTAACAATGACAAATCTTCCTTGTGGGTCTAAGACGCTATCGATATTTGGGTCTGCTGCCTCCCTCCTTTACGAGAGCTTTGTCTCATATCACTCTGAGCTCCCAGTGTCTAAATACTCATGCCTGCTTTTCTCTGTTGGGTCTATTAATTGTCAAATGCCAAGTAGCACCACAAAAGCTCTACATTGGCAGATCTCCACAAGGCCATTGCGCTGTTTTCTAATCTCTGTTGTAATGTTTCCTCATCACAAACAGACCTGGAGTTGTATTTTATTTCATTCACTTATGTTTAACACACAAACTCATCTCTCAAACAGAAAACACTCCTGTTCCACCTTGTGATGTCATGAAAATGCTCCACTGTGTTTTTAAACTCCATACACCTTCACTAGAATGATCTGGATCATTTTTGCCCTGGGATTGCCAATCTCTATTGAACAAAAGGTAAAAAGAGCAGTTAACTACCACTACATGACATCACAAGGTGGAACAGAGCATTTTGAGCCTTGGAGATGTAGACAGACTAATAAAGGATTAAGCAAATGTGTGAATGAAGCAAAACACAGCTCCAGGTATGTTTTTGACATGACATGACATTTCAACATGGCCTAAAGCAGCGGTTTTCAATAGGTGAGGCCCACCTCCCCTGGGGGGCGCCAAAGCGCCACTAGGAAGGCATGACCCGCACGCGAAAACAAAATAAGGGTCCACATCTGTACACATCTGCAGCAGTATTGATATCGGTAATTGTGCGTGCATGTATTAGCTGTAAAATGCATCAATTTCTGATTCCATCTCAACAGAAATCAGCAGCAAGGGAGGAGACAAGACGTAAAACGTAGGAAATATGATCCTGATTATTTAAAGTTCGGTTTCACCTGGTCGGGTTCTGAGACTGCATCTCTGCCACAGTGTGTGGTCTGCAAAGAGGTGCTTGCGAATGATGGCATGAGACTATGCAATCTTCGGCATCACATTGAGACAAAACACTCAAATTTATTGAACATGCCAGTTGAGTTTTTTGAGAGGAAGCGTGATGATTTGCAGTCACAGAAAAGCATTATGCATGATTTCATCCATCAGGTGTCATCAGCGGTAGTTTTGGCACTGATTACAAATGTTAAGCATGTTCTGTTGATTTGGATAGACCTGCTGATGTTCAGTGATTTTAAAGTAACAGCAATTAGGCTTGCATGAAGTTGGTTATTGAAGCTGTTATTGAAACTCATCATTTGAAAACCCCTGGCCTAAAGTTGACATTCACAAGAGACAATTTTGCGTAATATTGGACCTTTAAAGTACATGACTCAGTTCCCTATTTTGAGCACAAGAAAGCAGGACCAGAAGCTATGGTCATGTTGAAATAATGAAGTTGATGGTGTTTCAAACTTTTGATGAAAGACTAAAGTGGTGAAAAAAGGCAGTTCTTTATTGGTCTCAGTAAACAAATCTGTCATAACGCTTTGAGGGCCCTTCACAGATAAACCCATTTTGCATCTGTTCATTTTCTGTAATAATAGCCATCTTCACAAAACCAATGCAGAATGAAGCTTCACTTCACACTTATGAAAATATCCAGGCCTCCAAACACATAGTTATGTTAATAAAGAGTTATAAAGAGATGAATGTTGACTGCAGACAGCTCCATCTCAGAGGAACAGTGTGTCTAATGAGGCAACACTCCATGTACGTACAACATATGTTGTTTACACCTAAATATATCACAGTGGAGACTAGAAAAAGAACTATAATTGCATTGGCCACACATGTCTGTATGAATAATTCAATTGGATTGCGCAACATGTTTAATAATTGTTCTGTTGTATATGTCCTCACCACAATGCTGTTAGAAAACACTGGAATAAACATGCAGTGTGGAAAAGAGCCTCTCCACTTTGGTTAGTCATCATGTTTGATACAGCTGAGAACAATAGTCAGTAAAAGGCAAAATACAGATACTTGTTTAATTCTCTGAAGATGCAATCTTCTCTGAATCTAAATAAGCAGGTTTTGTGTGTTAAACGTGTGAATGGAACAAAACACAACTCCAGGTCTGTTTGTGTTGAGGAAACTACATTATAACATAAAAAAAAAATCTCTACTAGTACTCTAAGGTTCATGGTCCTGTTTAGGAGTTTGATTTTCATCAAAGAGGTGAGAGTGACTCACTGAAAAACCGCTGGCTAATGCTAGCTAGCTTGTGACTGTAATTTTATGTGTAAGAGTTTTGTTTAACAGCACAAATCAGGTCATCTGTTGTAGTTTCAGCTAAGTCATTTCTTTATGGTCAGAACAGAGCTTCAGACAGAGCAGTGCCTATGGTTAGCATCACACTCCTAGGTAATATTAATGTCAGCAGTTGCAAAGTATCAATACCAACAAAGTTTGATTGTACACTGTCCTTGTCAAATAAATCAAACATTACTGTTCACAACAATTAGAGCTCTGTTTCTCACTGTCATATCCCTCTGCCGTCACAACGCCCCCTGGTGACATGTTTAAAAAGAGCACAGCTGTTGAGTGGCTGTGCCCCACAGACTTCACCTGGACCCAGCACCTCTCTGCATAATGACGGACTCAGAATAAGAGTAGTGTCAACAAACTCCATAATCCAACAACAAACAGCACCAAGGGAAGCTGCCATAAAGAGCATGTCAGGTTAGACCACACATTTCACTGTTATACTTAACAATGTTAGAATGAATGTCACTGGCTCCACCCTGACCCTAACCCTAACCCAGACCACCTGTTTAAAGTGCTCTTGGAATAGGCTTTTAATGTCTGAATGTGACTGTCATGTTCACACCTGCCCAAGTGCACTGCTCTCGACATAAATGGTGAAAAGTTATGATTAAACAAATACAAGAAATTTCCTTTAAAACACCTTTATTTTGTTTTTCTGTTAATAGAAGTTTTAAACTGTCAGACTGATTTTTCATGTTTAGAACAAGGAAGAGGGATTCTGTTTTAGAATTTTGCCATCTTATCCTAAAGCTGGAAGACCTTGAACTGTCAGCTGTGTAGAACATGTTTTACCTGCTACACTGAGTTCAATGGGCAGTGCTTAGTTTCATCATTTAAGTTGAGGATGCATTTGTTATATGGTGAGGATTTGCATGCTTTTTAGAGCGAGGACGATGAATGACATCATTATGTGTAATAAAAATGTGTCTGTGTCTGCTAATGACAGTGACAGTATGGAGTTACTGTAGGTTAACACTGCCCCTACCATTTCAGTCATAATAGTAAGCCCAAGTAGTAAGTTTTTAAGTAAGCAAGTATTTATCTCATTTTACAAAGTGAAAAACAAGCCTATGGGTAAGTACTTCCCCCATGAGAGAAAAAACAGATTGTTTCCTCTCGATGCTCTGAGTGGAGGGGATGAGTGAGCAGACACACACCAGATTCAGTTACCTGTCCAACCAGAACACTTTGACAAAACTTTACAAAGACGTGTGGGTGTGGAGAAGTGTCTCCTGATTTTGAATGGGTGTGATTGACAGGCGGAGTAATCAATGAGAGAAACACATGGTCAAAACAAACCTGGCATTTTCGGGAGAATTTTCAGAGGAGATGTCTTCTGCATATAAGAGACACGTGACACAAATTAGAGCCTGTGTGTGAACCATCCCGAGTTAATTAGGTTTTTCATGCTCTATGGTCCAGACCCTTTTGGATTCAAACAGAAGGTACAAGAGACCAGCTGCTCAGGCAAAAGCTGCAAAAACAACCTCTAAAAAACAAAACAACACTCTTCTGGACTCATTCATAAAATAATGTTGCAGAATTCCTTCCCTTCAGTTTACATCAGGGGTGTCAAAGTCAAATGGACAGAGGGCCAAATAAAAAATTTAGCTACAAGTCGAGGGCCGGACTGATCGAATGTTCATTGAAAAATTTTAAAATTACCACATATAGTCTAGTGAACCAAATTGAACCTACTGAAAACCTAACAAATATATTACAATATGATCGGATAAATAAAGCAATATTTTCTTATGGCTCTGTCAGTAATGTTTAATTTTCAACAGGCACAAAAGACAAATTTCCTTTATATAAAAATACCCATAACATGAACATTAAATGAATGAAGCTGTATTATTCAAGGCACCATCAGTATTGCCTGGAAATCCAGAAGGATATCTCTCTGTATTTGTAATACAGATCCATAGCCATGAGTCTGGATTTTTCCAGGCAACTACCACGGTGGAAATGGCACGCAATCCCAGGCTTGTGTAAAAAGCAAAACTGCACCGATTACTGCTGCAGACGTGGTCCAAACACGGATCGACGCCAGACCCCTTTTACGGGTCGCCAGTCACACGCCGCACTGTCGCCACGGTTTGGGAGACACAGCGGCGAACAGCAAAACTTAGTGGAGTGAGGTGCAAACTGTGCAACAACTAAAGAAAAAACGTATAAGAATTTAGGCATGGGTGAATTGATGGGTGTATCGGGCGTGCATTCCCGTCATTACCTGGAATGGGGCGGGCACTATGTGCTACGCACTACGGAGCGAGGGACCGATACGGCGCTGAGCTGCGGCCGAGCAGCGGCACTAAAAGAAGAGGTGATGGCGTAAGTATGAATGTAAGGTGCGCTGGAGCTTAAGCTTGCGATTTTACCTGAGCTGAGGACAGCGCGGCCACCAAGGGAAACCCGGAAGAGCGTGTGGGTCAAAAGTGGGAGTATGGGTATCTGAAAGTTAACTTTTGCTGTTATGCTAATGACTGCTGATAAATAATGAAATGAAGCCGCCTCCCGCTCGGTGCGTCACCGTTGCATTGTGGGAAATGTAGTATTGTTGCGTGTAAAACATCTGCGGCCTGCGGGCCGGTTCTAATAATAAATCAATATCATCCCGGGGGCCATAGAAAACCCTCTCGGGGGCCTGATGTGGCCCGCGGGCCTTGACTCTGTCATATGTGGTTTACATGAATGAACAATACAATTGTTATTTTACTCCATTATGGAGCTCAACAGTGACCGCCTGCTCCGTTTCTGAAATGACATTTTCCATTCATTTCCCATAAATATTAAGAGTTAGAAGGCATCATATGGATAAGCAGCTACGGGCTAACTAATATCCAAAAAGCACATTTTAAACAAAAGATTCTGTAAAATGCTTTAATAACTTATGGTTTATAAAGTTTCAGAAACAGATTTGAAATAAAATAATAAGTCTTATGGTCATGAGTCACTGCAGAGCTGATTAACCCTGAGCTTTCAAACCTTCACTATATATTTATTTCAGAATAAAAATGATTGAGAAATTTACTTCCATAACCAGGGGGTGGCCGGTCACTGCTGATTAAACCAGTTGTGGATGATTCATAATCGTAAACCACACAGCAGAGTGTAATCATAAAAACACAATGTAAGCAATAATTATGTTGGGGACAGTTTAGAACATGATGAACCATGATTGGATTTATGATTTACTGCTTTTGCAAATCAAACATAGAACAACATGTTGCATTATGGAATATATTTAAAAATGGTACAAACACTAGTTTAAGGATAAATGTCAGAAAGAAATGAACATGGACTCAATAAAAATAGATGAAGCGGAAATTGCCCCATAATTATGCCCTTTATGAAGCTATGATGTTTGCACTGGGGTTATGTATGGGATTATTTATGGGATTATTTATGGGCTCTTGCATCTTTGGTACTGCACTTTACATCAAAACTGCAGTGCTTGATGCACTAAACATAATTTTGTTGTTTTTCATTAAAATCTTTTATCCGTCTGTCTCAGTCCTATTATTCGTTTCTTTTATTTTGACTGAAAGATACACTTACTGTACCTCTGTGTTCTACTTCGAATAACATAAATATAATGAACTGCTACATAGAAACAGATAATTATGACAACACTCATATTCTGACCCTAGGGAAGAGGACGGCACACACTATAAAATTGATTTCAGATACTTGAATAAATGCAAGAGTTCGATAAGGAGCACCTCTTGAGCGTGTTTGATTATGAGCCGTGTTATGTCGCCACATTCAGTATTAGAATACACACAATTACACACTCTGATTAGATGATAGAGGCACAACATGAGCAGTTGGACCAATTACCTCTTTGTCACTGTTTTTCTCTTTGTTCTTTCTCTTTATATTTATGATAAATGCTGTGATTAGATCATAATGGCTGTAATGATGTCACTTCCAGGTCCAATATGATGTTCCTCTCACAGCACGTTTACATTTCTTACATATTATTGGAAAACAAATGATTAATATCTGGAAAGTATAAAGCATATTTAATGTTTATTTAGTACTGTTTTAAGACTAAGCCAAAGTCCTCAAAAAGTCCCTCAAATTAGTAAGTAGAGTCACTGAAATCAGTGAATGAACCCTATAATTCTAAGGATCGGCTCCACAAACTTGCCATATTAATCTTATGTCTTAGAATTCTTTCAACAATCACATATTTTGGGTTGAAGAACTTTCTCAAGCTATATTGAAAAAATAATATCACTTTTGTTTATATAGGCTGACAGAGAGGGCATTGAACTTTGGGCCCATGTGGAACAAGGATCGTCCAGGTCCAACCAGAAACTTCACTTTTAACCTTGTTAGTGTTTAACAACAGCAATTCCCTTTTAACTTGAGTTGTGTTGTCACAGAAAAGAGGAAATTGTAAAAATGATCATTGTTTTCAATCAGCTGATGCGCCTTAGACCAGGAAGTGACATCACACTTAACAATCCTGGTGTTCCTCTCACAGCATGTTTACATCTCTGAAATATTATTGGAAAACCAAGTATTAATATCTGGAAAGTGGACTGCAACAAGTACCTTGGTGTCCATGTGAACAACAGGCTGGTCTGGAGGGACAACTGTAATCCTGTGTACAAGACGAGCATGAGCAGACTCTACTTCCTGTGGAGGCCAGCGCCCTGGACTTTGCTGTGGTCTGCTGGGGGAGCAGCACCAGTATAAGAGACACTGGAGTCTCTTGATATATTCCAAATCATTTCCCTTGTGGATCAATAAAGTGTCTAAGTTTAAGTCTAATTCATTTCTGTTTGTCCACCTTTTAATAAAAGAGTCCAGCCATTTGTTTGTGCTCCAAATGGTTCAAAAACAGATTCAGTTTGAATGGAGAATAATTTTAGTCAGATGTTTTAGGAAAAATAGGCCGGAATGGTAATGATTTAAATATGTATCACATATGCCACCATAGTCTTAGAACTGTCTTCAGAATGGGCTTAAGTCCTCAAAACGTCCCTCAAATCAGGAAGTAGAGATGTCATTGAAACCAGTGAATAAGTGAATAATGAACCCTGCAATTATTTGGTAAGGAATGGCTCCACAAACTTGAAATATTAATCTTACGTCTTACAGTCCTTTCAACTGATAACAATCACGGCTGAATAATGACACCACTTTCTGAAGCTATCGTGCAAAAAATGTCACTATAGCCTGACAGAGAGGGACTGAACTTTGTGCCCAGTAATGAACAGTAAATACCGAGATATGAACTATAAACCAGGTCAACAAATCTCTAGTCTGACAGTTAAAGAGCAGATTCCACCATAGAATTCTGCTCTGTCCTCCAACACAACCTATTCTGAGATTACTCTTACGGTTCTTCTTAGTGAACACTCCCTTCATCACATCACTAACGTCTCTAAAGCTGATCCAGTCAACAGTGCACCTCACTTTGTCACTCCTGGTCTAAAATAAATGATATGAACAACCATTTCATTGTCTCAAATCAGAGGAAAATGTCTTTCAGTTGCCCTGTGTGTTCATGTGAAAATCTGGTTCAACAGATAGATATCATTTAGTTGTTTATCTTCTATATTTATCATTTACTGTTGTGGTTCTCTGACATTTCACACCAACTTCCATCTGAAAGTGCCACCAGAAACAAGACAATCAGAGGTAATGTGGCCTGATATATGAACTAATTACACAAGTGCCTTTGACAGCTTAACATAAGTACCTGTGGTCAATATTTATCATATTTTCAGTTAAGTGTCAGTTTGTGGGGGACAAAAAATTGAGATGAAAGATACAGGAAGTAATAGTGAGTTCTAAAACAGAATACCTCTACCTGTATGTCATCAATTCCATCCAAATGCAGACAAAGCAAGGCATTTTGTGACTGTTTAAACATTGATTTAGCAAAATAAAGGTGGTGTCATTTATTTTTAATTGTCAAGTCATAACTGTTGTTATTTAGACATGTTTTGACCTTTCTTTACATTACGGTTGCTAGGTAATATACCTTTACCTATCTCATATCTGCTGCCCATATCCAACCAGGAAATTATATCCTTCACCAAAGTAACAAAATTGGAAAAAAAATAAAAATAAATCTAATGTCATATACACTTCAGACCTGATCATTCAAAATTATTTTTATTTATTTATTTATTTGATGTGGACATAACAAATTGCATTGGACAAACCAGATGCATTGTTTCCAGTGTTATAGCACAAGTGCTAATTTTCAACACCTGTCCACAGGAGGCTTTTAGAAAAACACAGTACAGTACAGTACCAAGACACCAACAACAAATACACAGCAAACAATTTACATTTCATCTCAATTCACCCAATCCCATGTGCACAGCTCTGTCCTGATTTCAGCCACAGTTTCAGACGTCTATTAAAGATGTTTGGATCTGTCTGTAATTTTAGGTCTGTGGGAAGAGAGTTCCACAGCCTGGATGCATTGGAGGAGAAACTGGACTGTCCAAAAGATGTTCTGGATTTTGGGACTACACAGTCTCCACTCACAGAGGCTCTGGTGTTAGGTCTGACTGAGCCCTGACGTCTGATGGCCAAACCAGAAAGCAGTGGTGACACATGATTTGTCAGGCATTTAAAAAACAGTTTTAAAATACTAAAATTTACAAAATTTTCAAATGTAAAAAAATGATGTTTTTGGATGATGTCACAGTGATGCCACCTCATGGGTTTTTTGTCAAATACCTTAATTGCCTGTTTGTACAATGACACAACTGGCTTCAGTGTTGAGGCTGAAGTTTGTGACCATGAAGTGAGACAGTAGGAGAGATGAGAGAATACCATAGCATGTAAATATAACAGAGCTGCTTGATGAGACAATTCTCTTCTAATGAAACGAAAGCAGCTCAAGTTTGATTTAACTTTTTTACACACATTCTTAATCTGGCTTTGAAATTTTAAATTATCATCGATAATAATTCCTAAATATTTTGTCTCTTTGACTTCTTCGATCATTTCATCATTTATGTAAACCTTAAAAGGACTATTAGATCGTGCTCTAATAGAAAAACACAAAGAGACAGTTTTCTTAACATTTAGAGTTAAATGAGATTGCTCAAGCCAGGTGGAAATGTGGAGCAAAGCAAAATCTCAGGCATCATGCTACTGTTCTCTAATACCTCCGGAAAACCACAGTTTGAGAACCACTCATTTACATAAAATGCATAAAAAAATCCTCCAACAACAATCACAAAGCATTAACTCTCACAGCCACATTAGTTACACTTACATGGATGTCATTGAGCATGGAGATGTCAGTTTGATTTCCAAATGTGGTTATTTATTTATTTAACCTTTATTTATTTAACCCGTTTGTGCTGAAGTGGGTGGTGTGAATCAAAAAGCAGATATTGGTCGGTGTGTGTGGGCTTCCTGAAGACCTCTACCTGGAGTCGCCGGTCTTCTCTTATCGTTACTGCACAATCTAAGAAGGCCAATGTGTTGTCCTTGGCATCTTCACGTGTGAATTTGATGTTCGGATCTACAGAATTGATATGTGCAGTAAAAGGTTCCAAATCTTGAATTTTGATTTTTGAGAAATTATCATCAACATAACGATACCAGTGTGTGGGTGGAGTGCCTGGATATGAGACCAGGGCACTCTGTTCAAATTGTTCCATGTATAAGTTTGCAATGATAGGGGAGACCGGTGAGCCCATTGCACAGCCGTGGATTTGCTTGTAAAAGTTTCCTCTGAACTGGAAATAGGTGGTACTTAAACAAATTTCCAGCAGTTGGCAGATTTGGTCGGGTGAAAGTTTGGTTCTCTCTTCTAGCTTGGTATCCTCCAGTAGTCTACTCCTTGCTGCCTCCACCGCTACCGATGTAGGGATACAAGTGAAAAGAGAGGTCACATCAATGGAAACCATTGTCTCATCCAGGTCAAACTGGAGATGCTTGATTTTGTTCACAAATTCGGCTGTGTTCTCAATGTGGTGCTCCGTGTTACCCACCAGCGGAGCCAAGATGGTTTTTAGGTGTTTGGCCACATTGTACGTGATGGAGTCTGTGCTGCATACAATGGGTCTGAGTGGTACTCCTTGTTTGTGGATCTTTGGGAGGCCATAGATGCCAGGGATGGCGTCACCAGGGTACAGTCTGTAATATAGCTGTCGATCAATGACTTCTTCCTTCTCCAACTTCTGTAAGCAATCAATGATCTTCTTTTTGTACACATTGGTGGGGTCCCGTTTTAGTAATTCGTAGGTTGTGGTGTCACTGAGTAGGCTGTTAACCTTAGCCTCATAATCAGCTGAGTTCAGGATCACAGTGCATCTCCCTTTGTCAGCTGGGAGGATGTTGATGCTGTGGTCCTTCTCCAGAGCAGCGATGGCCTTCCTTTCCTCCGGTGTTACATTGGAGGGTGGAGGTTTGGCATTGCTCAGTGCAGCTGTTAATTTCAGTCTAAGGTCTCCAGCTTCTGTCTCCGTGAGTTTGTTGTTTCTGATGGCAGTTTCTGCTGCTGTGATGTAATCCACCGTGGAGATGCGGTTAGGAGTCACAGAAAAATTCAGTCCTTTGGAAAGTACTTCTTTCTCTGCCTGAGTGAGCACCCGGTTGGAAAGATTTTTCACCCAGCGTTCTTTGTGCAATGCTTGGCTAGGCATTTATAGCCAAGCATAAATGCCTAGCCTAGCATTTATAACAATTCTCATTTGTTATAAATGAGAATTGGTCAATAAAGAACCAATTCTCATTTATAACAACTTTGTCCAGAGGGAGCAGCACAAGAAATACATAAAGACCAGAACAGACAATAAAATGCATAATAAACATACAAATAAAACATCAAATTGTGCTAAAATGTCCTTTGAAGCAAACTCATCATCAACAACTAAATCATGTTATTTCTTTGTGATCATGGTCTCTGTGATTACTCACATCAGATTTTGTGAAGTCATTTAAATAATGTTCTCGAATTCTAATACTAACATGCATTATTTTTGTATAACCACACAGGTTTTTAATAGTTAATCACTGTTCTTTTAGAGCCTAGACAGTGGTACCAGTTAGTGAAGTGTTAGAGAGCTGTGCATCATGTAGTTCTTCCTGGTTGGTAGGACATATGAGGGCTCAAGGGCCATAAGCATCCCTCTGAAGCCCTCATCATCCACAATGCTCAGAGGGTGGCAGTCTTTAATAATCATATTAATAAGGCATTCACTGAGAGTCTCCTTGAGAAGCTTTGTGAGGAAAATGAAAATATAAAAATATAATATATAATATATGTTCAACTCATAGCAAAATTATTATAAATCTGTATTAACAAAATACACATTTCATTTGATGACAAAAGGCCAATAAGTCTACAATGAAACAAATAAATGTTGAGTACAAAAGACATGTGTTATTTAATAAAAAACATACCAGTGTTCATCCTATGAGTAGAGGAAGATGACGACTGTTTTTCATGTAACGCTTTATAATGCCTCAACACTGATATGTTTCACGTTGCATACGATAATTCCACAGGGCAGAGACGACATTTAACCTGTGGAAAAAGATGACAAATAGTGGAAAAGTGGAAAACTGTTCTTCAGTGGCAACGTATATGGAATATATTACCTTATCCTCTGAAATTTGATCAAAATGATCTCACATGGGTGAATACTTTTTTGTTGGTGGTTCAGGTTCCATAATGATGATGAGCGATGCAGTGGTCGACTTCATCGTAGAGCGGGATGGAAACCAAACGAGTCAGACACATGGATCTATATAGTTGCACTTCCTGTGCTGTGTATCTCGCTCGTCAATACCATGTGACACACATGACACCAAATAACACAGTAGATGTATTGGTCATGTGACTTTTGTTAAAGTGATACACACAGCGACACAGCTCGACACAGGCATCATTCTCTGAGGTCGACACTTGTGTCGATGCATCGAGTCATTTAGCCCATCCCTAGTGAGTCCACACTTTTAACTTTAGGAAATCATCACTAACATAATTGTAAACGTAAAATACGGCCATAAACCACAAAACTATCAAATAAATTTGTTTTTAACTGTGTGAACCTCGGAGTTTTGAGCTAAAAGTTTGGCTAATAATCTACCGGTAACGCAAAATACGAAAGTCCACTCAAACTTCGTATTTGGACAGATTTCCATCAAACACTAATAATGTTTTTACTGTCAGGGGAAAAGAAAATCACGGAGGGATTAATGAAACTACGAGGAGGACGTTTTCATGTAAACACATGAACACTTGGCCAGTGTAGCTCGGAGGTAAGATAAAAACACACATTATTTCATGCATTAAACTTAAAAGACGCAGTTTGACTATATCAAATCTTATATTTACCTGTAAATCATGTTATATAAGCCTCCATCGTATACATTTAATTCTGTGAATACATGATCTGCTTTTTACAATCCGTGCATTTGTAAAGTGAAGAGTAAATAACTCTGCCTGGACAGGTCAGATTTAAGATGGACATTAGGCTCATTGAACAGGTGCAGACACTGGTGTAGATACTTGACACTTGTGTCTGTTTATGTCTGTCACATCTAATATGACAACGAGAAAACTGTTTGAAATGTTTTATATGAATTTTCTTTTCTCCTCTGCCTCCTGTATGAGGACACAACACTGCTGGGGCCACAGAACTGTTGGCTGATGAGATGTTCATGATTCATGAAATGGGTCAAATGCAGATGACAAAGTAAAGCTAACACTGCACTGGAGGAGTGCTGACCCAGACTCCTGCCCCTGATTAGGTATGTTACATGTTGCTTTATTACTCCAGTAAAATTAAGGGCTGCAAATTAATCACGCTCATATTGAAATCATGATTTAAATGGTGAAAATACGCATTTCTCAAATGTGTGGGATTCCTCTATTAATTTAGCTATTTCGATGTATATAACTTAATGTACATGCACCGTGAACCTCATTTTCCTCTAATAGTTTGGTAGTTTTCTTAATGTGTGTGTCATTACAGGTTTTCACTCTGCAGGACAGGACTTTGATCAAACATAAGGCCCATTCTGCTCTTCCTCCTCCAGAAGACAAGGGCCACATCACACTGAGTGGTCCAAGTGCACTGGGTCATGTCTCCACTGTCCATGCTGACTGTAGAAGACCTGTGGGGTCTCTGGTTGCTTCAGGCCTCCCTCCTGCACGTGCTGCTGCTGTCCCTAATGTGTCCTAATAGTGATGTGTCCATAAAGTTTAGCTTTAACTTCTAATTTCCTGCTGAAGTAAAATATTAAAATGGTAGTTTCTTTGCATCTTAGCAGAGGAGCACCTAAACAGCTTAATCACTGAGGAAGTGTCCCATGATAAATGTGGCCTTATATGACCTTAACAAGTGTGTGAGACAAAACTGAAAACATATAATTTGCTCATATGTTTATTTGAATGTTTTTCAGTCTATACTGACATTTGAATCATGGTGAAATGTGCCACTTATTTGATGTCTCTTTTGATAGTAACTAATTACATGTACTATAAGAATGTACTATTGTACTGCAAGTAAGCAGTGGTAATCCACCTGACCATATTTTGCAAAGATAATTTGTTCATTTTGGAACAGAATTTGAGAGTACACTGACATATAGCTCTTTGTACTAATTTATTAATGCATTGTGTGTGTAATGGGTTCAATGTTTGACTGTTCACATTATGATAAAGTATTTCCAGAAGTCCTTTTGATTGTTTAATGAACCATCTTTTCTTAAAGGAGAGATGTCTTTCTATATAAACTGATTTAAATGCATTCCCTGTATAAATGTAATTGATTGATATGCCTTTATTAGTCCCACAGTGGGGAAATTCCAGTCCAATCCTTGGTCAATATAAAAATATTTAATAATGATAATAATAATAATTAATAATGCATATCTCATCACTGTATTTAAGGTAATTTAGCCTATTTTAGATGTTAAACATAAGTTTTCGTTTTAGCCACAAGATTTGGATAAAAATTATTAAAATAACAGTCTCAAAATCTGACAGTTTGATTACCCGTGCATAATCTTTGTTATTGATCCGTGTACGTAATTTGCGTGTTGGTAACATTAGCGTGTCTCGGTTGCTGGGCAACGGGAGCGGCTCTGTGGGCTGGACCTGTCCCTTTTTGGCAACGGCCTTGTGGTCTGCGGAGGCTGGTTTGAGGGCTGGATCCTTCACAGCTTTGGAGGCTGCAGCCTTTGAATTGGGACAAGGTATCACTGCTGTGAGCGTCACCATAGCAACAGGTAAACAAATAAACTACTGACAGGAGGGATTAGCTTCAACTAAAAGAGAAATAGCTAATGCCTTGAACAGCCATGGAGAGCCAAAAGGTTGCCAGATTTAAAAGTGAACTATTTTCAGTCAGTGGAACCATGAAAAAACTAATTTTAGAGAGCTATTTCCTCTTTCTTTATGACTTTTCAGGAGTGTCCACTTTATCATAACGAGAAATATTAATCACTTTTCTGTTGACTCATGATGGTAGAAAAGATGTGCAATTAAAAGCTTAAGGACAATGACAGGGTACTAGGAGTGGTACTTGTTTAAAAACGTCATCAAGTAAAGGAGGTAACTCACTCAAGCATAGTCTAACTATAAACTTATATTAAACATTCTCCAAATAAACCACTATAAAATCACCTTTACCCTTACACTGGAACATAAAGCTATATTGTTACTTTGCAGCTGATGTTGTCAACATTCCTTGGGCTTGTGATTCTAACTGTAGACACTGCTCTTTCTGAAGCTCTGTTAGATTGATCTGATCTTCATTTTAACACAATCTGACCATAAAGAACTGACTTAGCTGAAACTAGAACAGGTGAGCTATGTGCTGTTAAATAAGTCTCTCACACATAAAATTACAGTCACAAGCTAGCATTAGCCAACAGTTTTTCAGTTCACCTTTTTGTTGAAAATCAAACTCCTAAACAGACCAAGACTCTGTTCCTACATAATCTTCAGGATCCTTGCGTTTTCACGGCAGAGTATCTCTGGCGGTCATCCGGATTTCATAGAACCGTAGTTACATGTGTAACTTTCGTTCTATTTCATCCCTCTTGACCACCAGAGGGCAGTACTGAAAGCACTGAATGACTAATACCATCTATGTCACGAAGAATCCTGAGCACATATCTTACTGAGAAGAGCTCAGAGATTGATGAAGAACCATGCCAAGACGATACGGAGAAGCCACATTGATGTTGTAATCTAGTGAATGTGCTTGGTGAAGCTCAAGATGTGGCAGCACATATTGTGTCCAAAAGGACCCCTCTCATAGCAGCCCATGAAGTGGAGACACCTCAAGTAGAATGGGCCCTCACACCAAATGGCCCGCACTGGGCATACTGTAACAACTGCAGCTTGTCCCTGCTCTCTCCATGTGGGAGCTCAAACTGAGCCAAACTCAAATGCTCGTTACAGAGAGAGCAGGACAACACCTTCGGCACAAAAGCTATCAGCCACAGGGTGACATCAGAGCCATCTGGACTCCACCTGAGATAGGAAGGACTAACAGAAAGTAACTCCCTGACCCATTTTGCTGACACAATAGCTACGGCCACCAACTATACCACCAGACCTGTAATTGGTCTTGGAGTCTCTGTGTGGCTCTCCATTTGAGTCTAATTACAAGTCCCACACTGGAACTCGAGGTATAGTTGGTGGGCGCTACCTGCGAGCACCCCATAGAAAGAGAGAAACCAAGTTACGGCCCCCAACAGCTTACAGCTGCCAACCAGACCGCGATGACAAGAAATAGCAGCGACATACGCCTTAAGAGTGGACGGAGACCATCCATTGTCCAGAGACCATCCATTGTCCAGGAGAGGCTGAAGGAATCCAGAATAACAGGCACCAAACAAGCCACTGGATCATCACCGCGGGCAGAACACCAGTGAGAAAACAACTTCCACCTGGTCGTATACTGCTGACAAGTGGAGGCCACTCTGATGTTCAAGAGTGTTCGTCAAACAGGATCGGGGACACCGATCAGCTGCTGCTCGGGCCCAACAATGGCAACATCCACAGTTGGAGGCATTGAGGATTGTAATGCCATATTTGATGCCCCAACTGAGACAGCAGATCTCTCCTGGCTGGGAGACACCACTGGAGACCACAACACAGGCTGTACAGCAACGGAAAGCACAATCATGCTGGCCAGTATGGTGTGACCAGCAACAGTCTGTGGCCTTCCTGGAGAACCCTTGGTAGGGTCGGCTAAATCAGAGGAAGAGGGGGAAAAGAATAGAGGAGGCCCTGGGGCCAAGTGTGCCGCATTGGTTGGCGGGGTTCATTATGAAAATCCCTGCCAGGTTTTTCTTGAGGGAAGCGTCCATCACTAGACCAATCTCGAGGGGGCGACCAAGCACTGGGACCAGCAGTTAGGCACCTTTGTTGCCGAGTAGGGGCCAGAAATTTACTGTCTTGTCTATCGAGGACAGTCCATTTCAATGCCTCCAAGGCAGCTGAACCAAAAAACTGCCAGGTTTCACAGGTACTCTGCTGAGGGTTTTGAGACTGAGAGAGCCAAATCTGCCAGTGAGTTTGAACAAGAAAAGACATAACACTCCAAGCTCCCTTGTTATGAAAGCAAAAGCTATGCAATGCAGCAGCCGTTGCAGCACCATCCCCCTCCTGGATGGAGGCAGAGTAGGCAAACACGCACCAAAGAATTGCCCAGAAGACCAGCCCTCACACCAGAGTTGTACGCCTTGGTGATGAAGTCATCTGTCACCCAGCACTAGGGTTGTGGTCATTTGACGTCTTGGTGCAAGGCTTCGTCAGGTGAGACAATGAGAGAGGCCACAGCTGGTTCAACAGCAGGCATGCAATCCAGACCAGCAGACCGGCCATCTGATGAGAGCCTGGAGGAAGCACTCGGATACCTCCAACTGGATACTCCACAGAGGGGGGTACATCAAAGGGCGTAGGAGCACGTCCGTGTCTAAAGAAAGCTCTACCAAGGTCAGACTGTTTAGGCTTTGGAAGTTCCTGCTGCAAGTGATCCAGAGCTCTGTGCACAACACCTCACATGGAGCTATTGGTTGAGTCACTAAACTTAAAACTTAACTGACAGGAGAGGGTGCGCAAACACGGCCTTCACCGAAAGAGCCAAAATACAAAACAAAAATAGCTAACACCGTTAGCAATAGACAACCTACAGTTTACTGCTAACAATACAAACATAAACGATGGGAGAGGGCGCGCGAATGCAGCCTTCACTAAAGAGAACAGATTAGCATAAAGTCAAAAGCCAAATGTTAGGAGAAGAGGAGCAAACGCTACCATCACAAACAAAAGGCTTAGTTAAATAAATTGAAAATAGTACCTTCAATCCTCTACCAAAATGTAGACTAAAAGGGCATCCAGTGACAGAAAAACAACACAAGTTCTAGGCTATGGCTAATGCCATGTAGATTGAACCGCATGCGAGAAGAAATGAGGAACAGAGTCACAGTTGATGGGGGACTACATTACCTCTAGGGCGACATCCGGGGTTACAGGTGTGACTCAACTGAATTTACTACTCAAACTATGCATATGCGAAGTTAACAATCAGTGCTTTCAGCACCACCCTCTGGTGGTCAGGAAGGATGAAGTAAAACCATTATTAAAGGGAATGTATCAAAGATCAACAATGCTCCGTTACCCAGATCAGTGGATTAGAAATGTTAATGTAATACATTACAGCAAAAATAAGAGCTGAAACGTCCCTTATTCACTGTGCAGGAAAGAAGAAGTTCACTAAGGGGAGTGATTCCAGTTCATCACAATGTAAAAAAGAAATTACTAACAGTTTATAAAATATAATTCCAATGTAATGTACACATCTATGTTTTCCCTGGGTATCAGATAATTGTGGTCATAATACGGTTTCTCTGGTAATTTTGGCACTAAAGCAACAAAAAAAAAAAAGTTGCATAGAACAGGCAAACAACCTGTTCATGCAGTTTTAAGTTCCTGTTATGGATGCCATTTTGAGGACTTTTGACTTCATTGAATTCAGAACATAGAATATTTACTTTTGAATTGTTAATTGCTATGGTGACTGTCTTAGTTTTTGATCACTTTCTAACGTAGCTGTGCAAATATTGGTAGTGGTACAAATGATCAGGTTCATCATGTAGTTTCCTCTCTGAGGGAGTTGCAAGGGTTTATCGTAAAACAAAGATAATGGCATAAACTGACCGTATTATCATCTCATGAGTTAAATACCTTAGCCAAAACAATATGTTAGTTTAGTCTATATGTATATTATATCTAGTTTACTACCACACACTATGTGACAAATCTACAGTATTTTGTTGTGGTTTCTGATGAGTGAGTCATACATACTCCCTACAACTGTACAACAACTCACCCTTATGTAACAGATAATACTCCCTACAACTGTACAACAACTCACCCTTATGTAACAGATAATACTCCCTACAACTGTACAACAACTCACCCTTATGTAACAGATAATACTCCCTACAACTGTACAACAACTCACCCTTATGTAATAGATAAAACTCCCAACAACTGTGCAACAATTCACCCTTACCAACAATTCAGCCCACACACAGTCATAAGCACACATTGGATCTTGTTCTAACATATGGCATAGAGATCAGCGATCTAAAAGTCCTCCCACAAAATCCTATATTATCAGATCATTTTTTGATTACCTTTCAGTTTATTCTTAAAGATTTCTCTGTTCACCAGAATAAAATAATAACTAAAAGAACAATTTCTGAAAAAGCTGTTACTAATTTCATAGAAATAATTGGGCCAATATTTAATGATTTGTCATGTGACCCGGCTGGGGATGGTTTAAATCCCATCAAAAGTGACCAATTTGTTGATAAGACCATGGATTCTTTGAAAACTGCCCTTGATGCAGTTGCTCCACTAAAACAGAAAGTTGTCAGGCCAAGGCGATCTGCTCCATGGTATAATGAAAAATTGTGTGCACACAAACAAAAGGTTAGGAGAATTGAGAAAAGTTACTGTAAAGCACACTCAGTGCAGTCTTTAAAAGCATGGAAAACCTGCCTTCTGTCCTATAAGCAGGCGTTGCGTGCGGCCCAAACCAGTTACTATTCTAATCTAATAGAAGTAAACAAAAATAATCCTAGGTTCTTATTCAGCACTGTACCCAGGCTGATAAACTGCCACAGTGCAGTAGAACCTTCAATCCCAATTACTCTCAGTTCTGAGGATTTCCTGACATTTTTTTAATAATAAGATCATTACTATACAAGATAAAATAAATGAAATTGCCCCTACTTTTAACTCTGAGCAAGTTCAAGCTGTAAGAGTAGGGTCTCAATTAAACTCATGTCCAGTTTTGATGGGATCTGAATTATCCTCAGTTGGTCCAGTTTTTGAGAAGTTTGCTACTCTAAATCATGCAGAATTAACTTCAGCCTTTATGTCCTCTAAATCCTCAACTTGTATGTTAGACCCAATCCCAAGTAGACTTTTCAAAGAAATTCTCCCTCTAATTATAGACCCTATTCTTAATTCTTCACTGGAAAGTGGTTATGTGCCTCAGTCTTTTAAATATGCAGTAATTAAGCCGCTCCTAAAAAAGCCTAATCTTGATCCTGACCTCTTAGCCAATTACAGACCTATTTCAAATCTTCCGTTTATTTCTAAAATTTTGGAGAGAATTGTAATTAAACAGCTTTGTCGTCATCTGCAGGAAAATAATTTATTTGAAAATTTTCAATCTGGATTCAGAACTCATCATAGCACTGAGACAGCCCTGGTTAAAGTAACAAATGATTTGTTATTGGCTGCTGACAATGGTCAGGTCTCAATACTGGTTCTGTTGGACCTCAGCGCAGCCTTTGACACAATCGACCACAACATTTTACTACAGAGGTTAGAATGTGATGTGGGCATCAGAGGAACTGCCCTCAGCTGGTTTAAATCCTATTTATCCGATAGGTACTAGTTTGTAAATGTAAACCAGAGCTCCTCACAGTGCTCTAAAGTAGCCTACGGTGTGCCACAGGGTTCAGTTCTGGGTCCAGTTCTGTTTACCCTTTACATGCTACCGTTAGGTAATATCATCCGAAAGCATGGTATCGATTTCCACTGTTATGCAGATGACACCCAGCTGTACCTATCAATGAAACCTGATCAGACTAATCAAATTGAAAGGCTTAGTGACTGTGTGAGGGACATAAAAACATGGATGACCTTTAATTATTTACTTCTTAATCCTGAAAAAACTGAAGTCATTCTATTAGGCCCTAAACACCTACGAGACTCTATTGTGGTTTTGTCCCGGCCTGCAGCTGGGCTCGATGTAAAGTTTGACTCTCTAACTGAGCAGATAATCACATTGGACAATGTCAGTGTAGCCTCCAGCTCCACTGTAAGAAACCTTGGAGTCCTATTTGATCAAGAACTCTCATTTAAAGCACACATAAGCCATGTCTGTAAAACGGCTTATTTTCATTTACGCAATATAGCCAAAATTAGAAATGTACTGCCAAAAAATGATGCTGAAAAACTTGTCCATGCTTTTGTCACTTCGAGGTTAGACTACTGTAACTCCCTGCTTGCAGCTTGCCCTAAAAGATCTATAAAAAGCCTTCAATTGGTTCAAAATGCAGCAGCAAGAATACTAACAGGTACTAAAAAACGAGAGCACATTACTCCAGTATTAAAAAATCTTCATTGGCTTCCGGTTGAGTTTAGAGTAAAATTTAAAATTCTTCTTCTAACCTATAAAGCTGTAAATGACATGGCCCCTTCCTACATTAAAGATGAAATTGTACCTTATCATCCTAACCGTTCACTCCGCTCTCAAAATGCTGCACTATTGGTGGTTCCTAGAGTCGCTAAAAGTACTTTAGGAGGTAGAGCTTTTAGGTACCAAGCACCCTTGTTGTGGAATCAGCTCCCTGCTCATGTCAAAGAAGCTGACACAGTCTCTACATTTAAGATTAGGCTCAAAACGTTCCTCTTTGAATTAGCTTATGGTCAGGTCAGTTAGGAACAGAAACTAAACCCATAGGCCTAGTTAAGCTGCTCTAGGAGATATATTACTGGGGAAACTATGACAACTTGAGCACTGTCCTCTGGTTTCTCCTACTTTTTCTCCTCCTACTGTTATGAATATTCAATTACTAGTTCATTCGTAGTCTGTTCTTTGCTATTCACATGTTGTCCCTGTCCCACTCCCCTTTTGGGGAGTGTAACTGTTTCAGATGCTGCTGTTCCAGTTTGGACCGCTGCCGCCCCCTAGTGTCGAGGACCTGGACCCCTCCTCTCCTTCCCTGCCCTGGATTAACTGTCCTTGTCCTGCTAGATTAGTAGTTTCTTTCTGCCTGCCTGGATCTCTCCTTCACTGTGGTTCTCCTCGAGGTTTCTCCGTTTTCCCATTGGGTTTTTCTGAGTTTTTCCTTGCCGAGAAGGAGGGTCTAAGGACAGGAGATGCTGGGACAATTATCCATTTGCCTGCTTGTTGTTGGACATTCTGTATTTTTGATTTATGAATGTTTCTTATTCTGCTTTATTAATCAACAATTTTGTGAAGTCCGTTGAGATAACTCTTGTTGTGATTTTGGGCTATACAAAAATACATTGAATTGAATTGAATTATGTAACAGAGAATATTCCCTACAACTGAACAACAACTCACCTTTATGTAACATCCTGTGTTCTGTCAATCATCATATCATTTTTGCACTTTCTTCCTTATGACCTGTTGTAAATAGCTGAGATTTTTTATTTTGTATTTTTCTATTTTATTTTGACTTGTACATATACATTTATATAATTATGTCTTATTTGACACCTGTTGCTTGCTATCTGTGTTGCTACTTATTTAGAATTTATTATTACCATTTATTTTATTTATTCTTTTTTTCTCTTTATTATCATAATATATTGTGATGTGTGAGCTACTGTGTCCAAAGCACTTCCCTTGTGGATCAATAAAGTTTGTCCAAGTCTAAGTTTGGCGATTCATTCTGTTTTGGGGCTAACTCCTGGGCAAAGACACACATTTACACATTGCTGCTATTGTGTTGCAACTTGTCCAACTGTGGCCCCCACCACTGTGTATGTAAAGAGAGAAAATGTGCAGTTATTTTGACCCAGACAGGACACTGTGTTGTGTGCGATCAGGTGAAAACAGTGAAGCAGTTGAGTATTTCCCATGGAAATGACGTTGCTATAAGAGTATAAGATAAGATAAGATAAGATAAGACTTTATTGATCTCACAGAGGAGAAATTCACTCGTGACAGAAGCTCACAGTCAGGGGACAGTATAGTGCAAAGCGACTATAGACCTTCTTGCTGCAAGTGGGGTATGGAGATATAGTGCCACGTGCAGTTAAAACATTAAAAGCATCATAAATAAAAGCATCACAAACATGGAAGGGACCCACATTAAGGAATTAAATCTCGTATTTTTCCCGATAGATTTCTAGAAGTGTGTAATGCCAGTAAATCCATATATGGAACATGCCAAGCAAAGCAATGCCATCTGCACCACAACAGTTAAATAGGGCCTCTTTAAGATCACCTGTATTGAGACATGAACACACTCATTTTTGGCACAAAAATAAGGTACAATTATAGACCTTAAAAGAACACATAACACATACTTAAAATACCAAAATAGTACAAGAGTTGAACATGTTTATAGCTAATTGTCTCTGGACTTGCTCCCAAGTCTAAATTCATCCTTCATGAGAACTGCTGAGTTCATATGTTGCTTTCGGTGGATTGTCATAATTACACAGAATGTGCCATCTCATTCTCCAAATATCTTGGTTAGGCTCCAGCTCTTTGTCTGACTTAAAATAATAATAATAAATAAATAAATAAATAAACGCATCAGGATTATCAAGATCATTTTATTGTAACAAATTACACTAATACTGAACTGACAACATAATGATAAGTGAAACACATTGACTTTTAATAATACATCATGTGGCCTGATGAATGTATTCAACAACTAATTTATATTCTAACTGACTAAAGCTAATGAAATAGAATCTAACTTGTGTCTTAAATGTTAATGATCCAGGAAGTGTTAATAATATGTACCATTTTTGGAATTGCAATTCAGTATATTCCTTTAACTTCAGTAAAGGCCGTGGGGCAGTTTTGGTGCCGGTGCATTGCTTTACAGTTGCCCTGAGCTGGGCATAATTTAGGGGAAGGATATATTTGTGTGCCATGGCTGAGACAGTGCCACGTCATGTGCAGTATAAGAGCAAGCCCTGAACTGCCCTGAATCTGAAGAGGTGCAATGTTAAATGTCAGCCCTGATCGTGTCCATCAGAAAGCCTCACCTCACCACCTCGGGACACTGGCTTTTGGGAAATGCCTCATGAAGGTGTGTGCACAGTCTGTGGTTTGTACAACGCAATGAGACACACAATAATTCAACTCATATAATATGGCCAAAGCAGAGGGAGAGGAGAGTGAATGTGATGTGCAGTGACAGAAGTAATATTTGCGTTTCTACCTCTACAGAGGGTTTTATAAAACACACCATAGAAGTGGACTAAGTGAGGGTGAAGCCAAATGAAGCCAACTGAGGCGGATTTGGAGCCAATAATTCTAACCATGGGTGTCATAGCAACCAAAGAGCCAATCAGTAGCGAGGGTGTTGAAGGTAACATCCCTCGAGCCTGCACCACTGGTTGGCGCTTAGCAATGCTGTCAATCAGACCTGTTGCTAATGCTAGTAAGAGTGACCTTGACTAAAGAGGGCAGCTCATTGGTCTGTTATTAATGTTCATTTCTTGATTTACAGACAATATAATGACATAAAAACACCAGGTTAATACGAACATTTACAGAGAGAGGAGCATTTTTTTTTTAATAGTAAGTGAACTGGAGCCAGAGTTGATGGAACCGGATTACACTGATGCTTACTTCCTATTTGGAGCCAAAATGCACTGAAAGTATTGTT